>CAMQGK010000144.1:10882500-11095000 GCA_947000775.1 Pterois miles | reverse complement strand
TGTGGTCTGAGTAACATGACGTCATATCCGTTCTGTATCTGTCAACCAAAACAGTCAGCCGCAGTGAGCCAAAACAAGAAAGCAGAAAAGGACGAAGGGTCCACATGGATATGACCTGCACCCTCACATGGTAAATCCAAAGTGGTGAACACTACACATACAGTATAGAAACACTTTGGGCTTCACACATTGCAGGAAAAGCAAAGCTAGACATCATAGCTAAAGCTTCATGCTAACTCTGTCATGGATAAGCAACGTTCTGGTACTGGAATAATATCCGGTCAAGCCAGCCATCTCTCATCTCCGTGATCAAAATGGCTGACACCCCAACTGTAGAGCACCTATATGCTGACATTAATGTTAAATGCATTCAGTTTCGATGGAGCTGACCATGGACGTATAAAGACAACAGAGCTGACGGGAAGAGCCAGCAACAGACTTGGAGAAGTTTGCGAAAGTAAACAAGTGACTACGTCCGGTTTTCAAAATAACGTGTTCACAAGTATATATATACAAAATAAGATTAAAAAAATAAATAAATAAATCCTGACAATGACTAATATATTTGAGTTCAGGACATCTCTGACTGAATGCTTGAAAATCAAGCATTTTTACTGTTTCAATTTAGGTATTTTCCAAAGTAAAGGTCCCTTGAAGTGCATGATTCAACTTTTTCCCCAAGGTCTAGTGTTAACAAAGTTAACAAAAATCTCAATATATCAATTGCAATTGCAATACAATATCAATTGTATTGCAATTTTACAAGCATTGCTTGTAAAATTGCAATACACTGAATCAGCACCCAAATCGGGAGATAGGTGTGTTGCCCCAGCCCTATTGATTCAGTGTGCATGTGTGTGTGTGTGTGTGTGTGTATCAGCCTGTATGTACTGTACTGTAATGCGGTTGCTCATTTCATGCAGTGGTTTGCAAAATGGAGCCAAAAGCTCCCAGGGGTCCTGGAGTAGGTTCCAGGGCTTTCCCAGCAAAATGAGGAATTTAATGTACTAGAAATAATGTCAATCTGAGTTTAATCAGTTCTACCGGCCAACAGATGCTTACTAAGCATTTCCCCCTTTGGTGAAATAGCAACATGAATCTTGCCTGCACATGAAGCCGGACTGTCCTTGGGTTTTGCTTCAGATTTTCAAATTGAGCAATCACGGTACAGTGAGACGATGAACCAGAAACAGATCTATTCTCACCAAAACATCTAAGACACATTTTCCACCATAACACCAACAACTCGCTTTTGAATCAATTGAATGAACCTCCCACCTGTATTCACCTCTCATCCCACCTGTGAACAGTGAGCTGGGCACCAAATACCACACAGGCAATGTGAATTTCAAGGTCAGGAAAATGTCAAACTGTCTGAGTGCTTTCATGCTCGACCCTGCTAAAATTGACCTCTATATTTTTAATCAAAACCCAGCTTCTCTCCTCACTCTTTGTCTCTGATGCTAAAGGCTAGCCTTCCAACCTTTTTTGGCCTCTCTGAAGCTGCCAACACCCATCGATTCTGCCAGTTCCATACATGCTCATGCACGCACACATACACACACACACACACACACATCTCACTGACTGACACTTCCACTCAGCCCATGCTAGCGGGTAATCCTAGAGCAGTGTTTAAACGCTTGGTCAAGCCCTGTCTGAGTGTGGTGCTATGGGCTTGACAGGATTCAACTTCACTGGGGCTCTGCAGTTCGGTTTCACACACACACCAACAGACATCAAACCCCCCCCCCCCCAACCTCCACCAGCGCTGGCAGCCCTGATCTAGGCCACGAAAACAAATCAGCAACAAGAGAATTCTCCCCCACCATGCCGCAGTCTAATGATGAAAAATCATCATCGGTTCAAGTGCATTATTAAAAGGATGACCTGTCAATCAGCAGCCTGGAGTCACAATGATAAAGTCTTGGAAGGATTCTGTAAAGTTGATATATTGTATAATTTGCAGGAGTATTTTCGACTTTATTATGCTGCACTTAAGGCCCTGTCACGCCAAGCCAGTTTGGGCCATCTGTCAGCCTAGAATTTCAGTGGGTCCCACACCGTCAGGTCTAGTCTGCCCGTGTCTGAGGCCAATTCAGCATGTTGAATCAACGGCAAAACCCATCGGTGAGAGCAGTCCATCTGATTGGCAGCTCAGCTTAAACGAATCAGTGCACAAGAAGAGAAACAGATGTCATTAAAGCAAGTCAAGAGGCTCTTCTCATTTTTCATCTTCATGGCATCTGATCATTCAAATACACAGATATTTTCACACCAACATGGCTATCTGGAATGAGGCTAAGTGGTGAGTGAGAGTGGTGTGAAAATAGTCAGCAAATGCCGCTTTGTTTCATGTACGTATCATAACAGCGGCTTGTATATCTGCAGTCCTTGGTCTTCAGGTTTCCCCTTTTCAGTGATGAATACAGACCAACACGACCTGCTGGTGTGGGGAGTTATTTCATCTTAGGCAAGCAACAGAACATATGTGGTAGTTGGCTGTCAGCTGTAGTCTTTGCCTGTGTGCAACTATTTGGCCAAGACAAGGGCGACGTGAGGCGACTCAAGATCCACCTTCATCGCCACCAGATCTTTGATGTTAACTTGGTGTGTCTGGGCCTTTAGGAAACAATTTTGAGAGTAGATTATCAAGATTATGGAGCTCAACTGACACTAAGTGTGGATCAGTAATTCACTGCGGTGAGTATATAGTGTTGAGAGCCGTGACCTGAAATGATACTGTGCAATTCTATTCACCCTGTCTTCACCCTCAGCCCACATGAGCACCTCACTCCCTACAGCCCCAGGCCAAACTGTGCAGGCCTGTCTGCTTGTCTGTTTATCTGCATGTGTGCACATTTATCTAGTCATTATGGATGCGCGTGTACACGTGTGTATTGCGTGTACATGCATATGTCAATCCCCAGGTGTGGTTGTACAACTGTTTGTGTGTGTGTCAGTTTGAGGAGCACCCAGGGACCACTCAGCGGGTAGAAGCGCCCGGGGCGCACACACTCGAGACCCGGACTAAAGCGGAGCAGAGCTCGGTCTGCATGACTGCCGAGTCCCCACGCTGTGCAACATCCGCCCTTCAGAGGGGCTGGTTAACGCACACACATAGGTCAGACGCATGGCACAAAGAGCATGTTGATCAAAGCATTTAACTCTAGCTGAACCTGGTTCAGTCAGAGTGATGTTTTAAACATAAGTCTGTTTTCCTGAGGTGGGGGACGGGGGGTGCTGGAGGAGCATCCTGACACTTCTCTCTCTTTGTGTGCTTTAACCTTTATTTCTCCCTCTTGCCGTCGCTCTTTCACTCACCCAATTAAACTTTTAAAAAAATACATGCAATAAAATCAATTAATAATTACTTCAGTCTAATTGCACAACCAGACAGAAATTCATGTTGGAATAAATAAATATCTGTGATTAAAATAGAAAACCTTATCTTTTCACATAACACAAAACAAAGAATGAAACAGGCTTTTATATTAAAGCTACTGCCAGCAGCCGATTAGCTTAGCTTAGCAAAAACACTGGAAACAGTTAGCTTCATATTTACCTAACAGACATGAGAGTGGTATCCATCTTCTAATCGAACACTAGGCAATACAGGCAATTCACAAGCACATTTCTCAAAATGGTAAAATTATTCCATTAAGGTCCTTTAGATGCTACCAGCCACGAACCCACGATCCACGCAATTTACAGATAAGGCCAGAACTCAAAGAATTTCCTATTTTCAGCAGTTTTTCTTTTATTAAATAAATAGGAAAATTCCACACAGACACTTTTGGTTCTGCCTTCCTCACATGCTGTTAATATTAAATATATATTGCATTTATGGGGGCTTGCTCTGTCTATTTCTGACCTTTATTTGTGTTATCTGGCATGTACACGATGAAGAATCCAATCACATGAGAGAGCATGGTTGGCCTTTACCTCACTTGAGTACCTGTGTTTAACCCAATCACACAGCTCTCTGCTCATTGATAGGTCTCCTGTAACACACCCAGCAACACACACACGGGTCTGTGACATATTAATGAGTTATCACCGTTGACAGAAAGCGATGGGGGGAAAAGATGGAGAGAGAGGAAGTGTGGTAGGGAGGAAGGGTGAAGCAGAGCTGCCTCTTTAGAAAGGCAAATGCGCCCCGGTCCCTATTGTCTGTGCTGGCTGACAGGCAGCCATGGGGGGGGCACACGAGAGGGGGGCTCTGTCATGTCAGGGATTCACCAGTAGCAGGAGAGGTGGAAGAAAAAAACAGAAATACAGAAGCAGAAGTTGAAAGGGTAAGTAACATCTAAAGCGAGTGAGAGTGTGTGTCTTTGTAATGACTGTTTTCATGGGAAAAAAGGCTGCTAGACTATCATTATCATTCTGTCTGCAAGGGAGTTTCAGTGTGTCAGCACATATGTGTGCAACCCTTGCATCCGTGTGAGTGTGTCACCCAAATTTCAGGCTGGCCTCACTTACCTCACTGCCTGAGGTTGCGCCCCCCTAATTCACACTCTGAGTAATGGGAGCCCCGATCATCCCAGCACCGGTCCTGGCCTGAATATTTATGCATGTGCAGATATGTACTTATAAATAAGAGATGAACTAAAACCAGAAACTACTCAAGAGTCAGACAGTATGAGTGAGAGAATCAGCACTTACTGAATACTTGCTTCCCAGGAGAATCCTCCCATTGAGACAGGCCAGAGATTGTGAGGTAACTTTAGAGCAACCTTTGCTGCATTAATGGTTAAACAGTGAAACATCAGTCAGCTCTTTGTTCTACAGATGACCACTCTCTCAATCTGGCCTATATGACTTATCACTTCATAGGGTTTTTAATCACCCACACCATTTTAAGTCCGTATTTTTAAAGAGTTCCTATTATGCTTTTGTGTCGTTTCCCTTTTCTTTATTTTTTGTGCATGTAAAATGTCAGCAAAGTTACAAACAGAAGGTTTCAAACAGAGGGTGAAAAGAGCAGCACAGCTGGTACGAGAAAAATAACACTGAACATTAAAGCTTGTATACATCTTCTGCTAGAAACACAAAATGCAAGTATGCACCTGAAAATAAGCACAACAGGTCCCCTTAAAACACTACAGCTGTTAAGGAAACCTGCTGGGCAAACCACTGTGTAAAAAGATGATATTGATATTGAAAACTTTTACTCAGAGCTTGCTCATATAAACACTCCACATAAAACACTACATTCCCTGATGAGCTATTAAAGGCCTTCTAGTAGGGAGCTAAAAATCAATAGAAAGCTTCAAACTTCTGGGTCACATTCAAACACCAACTTCCTGGTTTCTTCTGACAGTAATTCTGTCTAAGCCTTCTTTATCCTCCATTTCTTGTTTTTTTTTTTTCCTCCTTCAATGTGTCACAGCCTGTTTGAATTCCTTTTGCACCTCTTGGAGCTACACTACAGATTAAAATGCTGCGTTACTTCAACAAAAACTCAGCTCAGGTGCAACAAATGTGAAGCAACGTCTAAAAGGGCATACGGTATCTCACTATTTCTTATTATCTGTAGCACAAAGGTCTATGTCTGTCTAAGTCTACATCCCTAGGACGGAGTACAGGCTCTGAGAAATCATGAGCAAGTATTGTGTGTGAAAATGACACATTTAGGCAATGACACTGAACATGACGCGCATCTGAGTGCATAGATGCTCGAGTGTCTTTGTGTTATCTGCACTAGTGTGAACATACAAATGAGTGTGGTGTCATCCAGACCCAGAGGGATTGGTTAGATCACTCTGCTGTCTGTCTGTCTGTCTCTGTAACGTGTAATGGAAACCAGTGAATCATTGTGGGTAATTAGTTTCCTGTGTTGTCTGTAGTCTTATCCTTGAGGGAGCAGGGACAGGGCACTGAGGAGGAGAGGAGATTATGAGCCCCTCGCCACCTAGCCAGCTGCTAATAATGAGACATACGTGGGACGGCAGGGTGACAGCAAGACAAAGAATCTCACCGAAACTGACAGAGACCTTTCTGAATGAATCACTGTTTCAAATATAGACCGCTGAAACGAGTGGAGAGGAAATAGGTGATTCACGGCAAACAACCATTGAGGCTGAGCTGAACAAATGATTACCTCTGAGGAGAAAAGTCTCTCACAGGAGCCATCTACACTGACAAATAACTGTTGAGAGATGTCACATTGTGGCTTTCATATAACAGATTTTCTAACTGACCCCTATTTTGTGTAAACAGTGTATCGTAAATACACATAATGCGGGTACAGTTTGTAATCTTCTCATCAATCATTTCACATAAATATCAAACTGCTTAACTGTATTATTCAAAATTAAAACACTTTTACTTTCAGGGTGGAAAATATGGTAGCAGGCTTTTAAAGCGTCGACATTTTGGGAAACCCATATCATATATTTCTGGTTTTCTACTTCTTGGCAGGAAGCAGAGTCTCCACTGGTTGCCTGGCAACTGTTTCCAGCCAAAAAAATAGTCCAGCACATAACACCTGTAAAATGGAAAATTGTCATTTTTATACTGTGGGTTTTGTATGGATTAAATAAACTAGATTTAAATAGTGGTAGGTGTTGGTAGGTGGATTTTGCTGCCTTCAGTCAGAGCCAGGCTAGTTTTTTTTATCCCAGTTACCAGTCTTTCTGCTACGCTAAGCTAACCAGCTGCTGGCTGTAGCCTTGTGTTTAGCTGACATATGAAAGTGATATAAATGTTTTCATCTAACTGTCATATTTCACACAATGTTGAACTATTCCTTTAAAAAGGGGCAAGCCTTATCCTGACATTCAAGTTTGTATCCTGTACAGCATGGATAATTTCGGATATGTTCTCATATATACTAATGTATCTCAGTCTCAGAGCAGCATGATGACCAACCACAGTTAATGGGTTTCTTGCCCTACAACAGCCCCATATTGTACAATACAGACTTTCTCAATGTCAGCTTGTCAGTAAGTACTCTGAGGGCCTGACTCCATCTGACTCCCCAACACACACACACACACACACACACACACACACACACACACACACACACACACACACACACACACACACACACACACACACACAAGCCCCTGGCCCCTCACCCCTTCCCTCTCTTTCAGTGGCCTCTGACATAGATTGCCACGGTGACATCAGTCAGCCCCGTTGGCATGGTGACCCTCCCATCACCTAGTCAGGTCACCTTGGCTCGCCCCAGCACCCTACTGGGAGTGTTTTTTTTGGTGTGTGTGTGTGTGCGTGTGGATGCCTGTCTGGCACTTCTCCAAACCCTCCTGGCGCTGTGCCACTGCCTGCCCACTTCTTGACGCTCCGTCTGTCTTCCTTCTCCATTTCTTCTGTTACTTTACTCATCTTCTTTTTCAGTCATCTCTCACACCTTATTTATTTTCCAAACTCTTGATTTGGCAGCTATCAAATATCATGTAGTATAAATGTATGCATACGTGTGATTTTGTGTGTACCAGTGCCAGGAGAATGCGTTTGTGTTTGCGTGTGGATTGGTTCTCAGTAAGGTTACATAACAAGACAAAGGGCAGCCATCTGCTTCACCCTGGCCCTTGGGTTAGCAGCGAGGCCTAATCCACTATATTGTTTGTGCGTGCATGCACGTGGGTGCGTGTGTGGGTGTGCGGCACACGTGTGCGTGCCTAATCTGCCTGAGTTTTCATACCACTCGAGTGGGCAAGTCGGTAATCTCACAGGGACATGCCAGAGTGAGATTTAATCCTTGTAGATAAACTCCCTCTCTTATGGGTTATGTATGCATTTATTCTTTCTTTTCCTCTATATATTATCTATCCTTTTATTCTTTACTTATTTTTATTTTTTCGTTATTATTTTATTATTTATTTATTACTATTTTTGTATTTATAATTTATCTTTATTATTATCCATTTTCCTCTATACAGTCCCATTTCCCTCTTACACTGTACAGAACTTCTAACCTGACCCACCAGATGGTCTGATACCCAGAACCATCTGAGAAGACGTTATTGCAAACTGTTTGGAAAAGGGCAGGCACTTTCACAGAATAATTGGCAGATGATTGGATGAACCATCTGTCAATCAAACTCTTGCAGTCACTAGTAAACAGAAGAGCGAAAACATCTTACGCCGTTCTTTCCTCTTCTTTCAATGGAGAGACACTCTCACTTGTGATATAACCATTGTTTAGAATGAAGAGTTGCCTCTCTGAGTCGGCTCACACACACCTAAACCCCGCCCATAGCTGCCAATAGCTGCTCACAGGACGCTGACTGGTCCGTGGTCTGGCTTATCGGCCACAAATGCATTACTTAAATCATGACAAGATGGATTTTGTGTGATCTATGCTCCTGCGATTCACTGTGAGAACCCAGCTGCCATGCAATGTAACAGATGTCCATCCCCATGTCCTAAAATCTTCCTTCTAGGGATGCTAATTTAAAAAAATAAAATTAAAAAAAAAAAAATCGTAACCAATAACTGATCCTTGTTAACCGATTATTAAACGTTAACCGACGAGATTTGTGCCTTGCATGCAGCATTGCATCAGCTGCAGTATATGAGCACAACAAACTGAGTCCCCAGTTTATCATCAGGAAACAGCCACAATGCTGCATTCACTGTCCTCAGTTCACTGTCCAGGAACGTTAGCAGCCACGGTGCTGGGTGTAGCGTCGCCAATATGCAGACACTTTCCCAGTAAAAGTCTCCACTGCACATTTAGTTTAGTTTAGCAAGTTGTCAGCTGTGTGTCTGCCCAGATTAAGGATAGCGATTGTCCGACAGTGTGTGTGTTTGTGCAACGTTAGCAGCTGCTAGCTGCTAGCTTTGCCAGTGGCTTTGTGCCCACTGTAGCGTAACTTCAGCGAGTTTCTGACAGACCATGTGTGTGTGGCGGTGGTGAGTGTGGATTTGTTGGTGGTGTTATAGCTGTGAACGTAGCTGTAACAGACAGACAGTACAGTATACAGTTTGTAGACGAATAAATGCTACGAGGCTACAACACTCAAGACGGGAGCCAACTTCCTGTATCTGCATCAGCTCAGACTCTCAGACTTTTAATTAACGATTAATGTTATTAATAATCAATTTATTATTAGCAATTATTATAATTAAAAATATGAATATTTCTTTGAACCGTTTAACTATTAGCGTTATTCGGTTAAAATGCTTAATGTCCATTAACGGTTAAGTATCAACATCCCTACTTCCTTCATTCACATTGGACCTCACCAGTGTCACTATGGTCTCATTTTGGACTGCTGGTCAAACAAAATAAACAATATAAAGCACCTCCTTGGGCTCTGGGAAAGTGATGGCCATTTTTCCCAATTTTCTGATATTTCATAGAGCAAACAATTAACCACTTAATAAAAACAATAATAGACGATAATGAAAATAATCTGAATTTCTGTGAAATCGACACCATTCACTCACGGGCCTTTGATTACATAACATTCCCTTCAATTAGAGGCAGTCGCCCAGCGTAATGCGGCCTGGCTTTTCAAAGGCCCAGTGAAATTTACAGAGGATGAGTGAATGAGGGGCATCATCAAAGCCAGGAGCACCAGCCTCACCTACTGTATCTCTCTTCTGGAGGCCTTTCTATCTTTGTCTCTCTGATCACAGCCGTTGGGGAAAGCGAAGAAGCCTGTAGCTATTATTGGAATGAAATGAGCAATGCAGGATGGGGATATCAAGCCAGAAAGAGTACAAAGAAGGGGTGATGAAAGCCTCTATGCAATTTGCTCATGCAGTATGTTACCATGGTGACCATATGTGACTATAATGGTGTCCACCAATGAGGGCAACCAGGTACAGAAGCAAACAGGTGCAGTAATACACACACAGAGTATATATGAACAATGGGCACTCCCACCAGCATGTTCTCAAATCAAACACAGCATCCTCTTGTGCTCAAGCAGGATGTGGATATATGCAATGCGCAAAGTGTGTTGGAGTGTGTGTTTGCGTGGGCGGGTGGGGTTATGAGAGGGTGACTGAATACAAGCAGAGGGGGGGTCTGACTTCAGCATCACTGTCTTGATTGGAACCACTCACTGTGAGATGCTGACATGCTGTCTGAACTCACCGGGTGGGCCAACGCATGTGGCCTGCTTGCATGTGCTCAATGCTGCAAGTGTGTGTGTGTGTGTGTGTGTGTGTGTGTGTGTGTGTGTGTGTGTGTGATATATGACTATATTCAGCATCAGTAAAGTGGATTATGGACAGATAATTTCTCCAGAACACAAATGTATTTTCCTTATTGACTAACCCATGAGCCAGGCTGCAGGCAGCATTTGTGCATTAGAGACCAGTCAGACAGCACAACAATACACACACACACACACACACACACACGCACGCACGCACGCACGCACAGTGAGAGCATCATACGCATGCGCAGCCCACCAACAAAGCCATCTATGTGGGCAACACCATGTGTGACATTTCTGACAGGTAAAGAGGTTCAAGATGAAAGTGCTGATGCATATACAGCAACACACACATAGACCTCCTTTCACACACTCGTACATTACAACCTATACAAAAACACTCTGGGTCACTGATGAAAGCCAAATATTGCCTGTGAGAGAAAAGAAAGCATTGAAGAAGGCCGCAGGGAGTAAGCAAGCAGGTGGTGTTTGTGCTTACTGCGCACACAACATCATGTGCATCCAGGCCTTTCCATTTCAATATTTGGTAAGGCTGCAGAATACTGTAATTTTAAAAAGGATTGTGAGAGATAACAATACTGATGAAAGGGAAGAAATGCATTAACAGCTTTATTGATTGCATGAGGATTAAGAGTCAAAGACAGGAGGGAGGAGAGCGAAATAATATTTCTATTTGAGGCATGAACCAGAAGAAATGAAGATTCAAAGTCAGGGGGAAGGAAGAGCAAGGACGTGAAAATAGAAATATTTAGAAAGAGAGGGGGGTTGGGATGTTACTATACGTAAGAAAGAGATCATTCTTGTACTCCATTTCATTAACTCCGCAGCAATAAGTGAGGACATCATCGAGAGCAACGCTAGAGAGGGAGACATGTTCACCACTGGTGCCATTAGGTTGAGAAAGGGTAATACAGAGAGATGGAGGAAGAGAGAAAAATAGCAGGGTGAGGTTGAAAGGTACAGGGAAAGTGGCGAGGGAGGTTGAGGACAGAAAGGAGTTGGACAGGTAGAGAAAAGAAGACGAGGATGAAAAAGGGGGAGGGGAGCAAGGAAGAAGAAGTTGGCGGAAAAAGGCTAGCGAGCAGAGTAAGAAAAAGCACTTTCTGAAAAAGAATGAGGTTTGCTAAAACCCATTAAAAAGACCTCGGCTCTTCGTTCGCTCTCGCTCCTTCGCTGGGCTGAGGATGTGGATTTAACTCATACATCACTACAGGCTTGGGGAATTCAGTGGAAGCCCTATTAAAGGAAGGCTACCAGTGATTTTAATATGATGGGGATCATTTGCAATTTTTGATTGGAAATATGTGAGCAGTCAGGCAATTTAAAAGCTATTACATGTCCAAATAAAATAATGTCCTGTAGGCTAATGTGATTTGGCTTAATTAACGTGTTTTTACTAACTGGCTGAACTAATATAAACGCAGACCATTATTTGTGTTATTATAATTGGACTAATCACTCATCCAAATGATTAACGTTTGAAGAAGTTTGGAAGTTAAATATTGCTTTTGTCTAACAATGCAAACAAGATTTTTCCTTTCCTATCAAGTGGCACAAGTCGCCATGTGCCACAAGAGACTAGGCTTGAAGTTTATAAAATTTAATAATAGTATTGCACACTGACAATGGCTTATATACTATGGGAAAAATATGGTATATAAGAGCAAACATGACTGTTACAAATAATATTGCAACAGAGGCTTTAAAGCACATTTAAACTGGCCCTGCAACACACTGCACAGCTAAATGAGGAGATTCATCACCTAATGCTTTAGCTAATAGACACATATTTGACTGTTTAAATAACTAGCTGTGCAAGTTTGAAATTAATAATACACATCAGACTCACTACAAACCTGCAAAATCACACACAAAGAAGCTCTGCTTTCTAAAAGACATGTTAAACGGTTACTATATAGTATTGTGTGAACAAAATGAAGTCACTCATCCATGTAGTCACAATGTTATCAGATCAAACCATTAACCTGGAGACACAGATTCCAGCACAGAGAAGAGGAATTTAGAGCATCCATGTCTGCTGGTTTCATCTCAGCAGTGTTCTGCTCATCTCCTCATCACTGATAAGGTTACCGATGTCCTGAGGGGGGGCAGCGTGTTGAGGAAGAGAACCTGATGAAGGTTAAACCTCTCCCAGCCCTCCCCTTAATCACTGTCATTAGCTCCACAGGCACCACCACTCTGACCCCATCACCTCTGGTCCTCAGAGATTAATCACACACACAGACAAACACTGATATGATGGGCATGCAGTAAAAGCACTAATGCAAATGTGTGAGAAACATGTGTCTACATTCACAGCGTCTGAGAGGACTGGAAACAGCACTGATAAACTGGCCCTAATGATCCTCCGTAGGAAGCAGCTGCATGCATGTATATGTGTGCAAGAAGTTGTGTGAGTTCATGTACTGTTAGCTGAGTGTGAATTTTTAAAAGGGCTGCACAGTGCTGTGGGTGCAATGCAACCTCTGTGTTTGCGTTCAGAACGCAAATCAGTATTTGAACGAATATATATATATATATATATATATATATATATATATATATATATATATATATATATATATATATATATATATATATATATATATATATATATATATATATATAAGAGAGAGAGAGAGAGAGAGAGAGAGAGAGAGAGATATTACATAACATTGAACACATACTGTAAATACTGTACATACATACATATAAATATATTATATAACAATTATTATAAGTTATTCTCAGACGGATATCAGTGTTTTTTTATGTGTAGAGTTACATGTATGTACAGTAGTGCAGCAGCGGCGATGTCCCGGGCGCTGAAATGGGGGAGAGACAGACAGACAGAAGAACATGGCAGCCTGCTGCTTTGCGTCTCATCGTGCCGCACTGCGCCACGCTACAAAGATTCAAATAACTTTAAATATTTCTCTTCAAAGCCCAAAAAAATGGTATTCAGGACAGCCCTAGTACACACACTGAGGGCCATGAAACTGCACACACATCGAAACTTATATAAGCTCCATCTTTTCAATAGTTACAACACATTTAAACAACATTAAAAACACAAGCTGCCCAGAAGCCGTTTTTGAAATGAGCACCATTCATTTGCTTTGGTCATTAAACCGTGAACGCGCCCCAAGGGAGATCAGTAATCACTTTATACAGGACTATGGCCAGATAGATAGAAGACCCTTCTCCCCCTCACCAGAAGACATCAGAGATGAGTGTGAGGCACTTGTAGGTCTGGGTGGGTAGCCTCTGTGTGAACCAGAAGAGGCCTGATGTGAGTCCTGGGACTCACTTAATGAATCGCTCCATAGTCTGGACACACATCCCAGGCCCTAGGGGATGTCCTTGGTGAGCTTTCAGTACTCATCTCTCATCTGTGTGCCCTCATACATAGGACTTCTCACACGTGACACAGAAACTGCTAAAGTATAATTCACAGGGAACAAGAGCACTTCATTAAAGAGCTCTTCAAAGGGGACAAGGGCAGGAGGGAAGGTCCTCTCCTGAAGTCAAACAAGACGAGGGGGGTATATTAACTACCTCTTCTGGACAAGTGGAAGAATTAAAGGCGTGAGGAATCAGGTAGTGTCCTCAAAGTTCAACTCTCCTTTAATTGCTTTACTTTGATATACAGTCTACCGAGTACCAAGTTTTAGAAAAAGAGGCAACAAGTACCATGTGTGCATTTGTGTTTGTGTCCTCGGCCTATTTATAGTGTGTTTAGAGCAGCGAAAATGTGTCTTTTAATTAAAAGGTCTGCTTGATTTAGTGTTGTTTTCAGGGAGAGACAGACAGAGAAAGAGAGGGAGAATGAAATAAAAAAGAGAGGAGGCCCAGAGTAAGGCTAACACAGACCCAACCAACAAGCACATCTCTCTCGGGTTTAATGAGCCTGATCTAGCCTGGCCTCGTCATCAGCTGGGATGGTAAAAATCTGGAATAACACATCATTATGCTGACTCAAATCATGTCTGTCTGCAGCTGCATGTAAATGTATTCCTGTGTCTGTCTGTTTCTTTTCTAGCTGTATTTGTCAGTGCTAAGAGAGAGATCAAAAAGTGCTGATCCATCCACAAGCAGGGATACGCAAGAATACAGAGCTGGGCACACACACAGGAAGACAAACACACATACACACACAGAGCTCCTCCAGGTAAAGGTCTGAATATTTCATAAAGTCTCATTAAGGAGTGAATATAAGAGGTTGAAGTATAATGACACCGGCGAAGACAGAGTAATAAATTCAAATCCTGTGCAAGCCTAATCAGCCCAAGTCATACAGACACAATCACAAGCTTAAGGGCATTAGAAACATGAGACAACTACACCAAATGTCCCCCATTTCATGCGCTTAAGACGAGGCATCTCCGCAGTCCAACTAAACTGTTAAAGACGGCCTTTATTTTTCCTCATAAAAATCAAGAACCCCTTTAAGTTTCCCATTAGGAGGAGTGGAGTAGTGGGCTACACTCATCTATTCAATCTATTTACCGTATTTAAGGCTATCTGGTAGGGAAACAATCTAACATGAAAACTACAACCGTGATATACAAGACAAACGATATAAAAGAAAACATGCATCAGTGTATAAATACCTTGCAGACGTGTATACATGTGTTTTATTATGGAATTCCTATTTACTGCTTTATGCTGACAAATATACTGAAAGCATTGCAGTGTACAATAAATTCTGGCATACACAATGCCGTGAGACGGTGGTGCCACGGTTTTGCACTGTGAATCACGTTACTGCAGTTTCATAAATGGTAAATGTACATTTATATAGTCTTCTGACCAATCAAAGTGCTTTACTCTACATGTCACATTCACCCACACATTCATACACTGATGGCAGAGGCTGCTAAGCTGCCAACTTTGCCGATCAGGATCTAATCTAAATTCAACCATCTCATTCACACATTGATGGCTATGCCTTCGGAAGCAATTTTGGGGTTAAATGTCTTGCTCAAGGACACATCAGCATGTGAAAGGAGCAGCTGTCGACCGACCTTGCGCTTGGTGGATGACCTGCTCTTCCCTCTGAGCAACAGCCGCCCCATAAGCATGCTGGAGATCTACGGTAGCCATCAAGTAAACAAAAAACACGAAAGGCTCTCTTTGGCAGTTCTGGGCTACTGTAGAAGCAAGGCGGAGCAATATAGCGGACTCAGTGAGGAGGAGATAGATGTGAAGGACTCATTCTAAGCTTTCTAAGGTGATTAAACCTAATGAAAACACAGTTATGAATATTATATTCCATTTCTGCTAATACATCCCCTGAAATATTACACATTGTTCCTTTAGGGGAAAAAGTATGACGGATGATAAAAGAGAAAATCACACACACTCGCACACACACTTTTTTCTGATATCAATGTCCAATTACTATTGCTATCTTCCCCTGTGGTTTGGCTACATGAAGTATGATGATACATTTGGCTCCAATCACTCTTTACAAGCAGTTACCAGCTCTGGCCCATAAAGCCAACACAGGATATGCTTCTTCCATTAGACGTACCATGATAGTCTTCTTTCACATTAAATCAGCCCATTTACACTCATAGTCACAAATGTGTGCGAGTTGCTATTTTTAAGGATACAATTTGTGTTTCTGTCCATCACAGTGGGGAAAAGGTGAGACAGAAGAGGGGGTGGGGGAAAGCTCATGCACTATACAAGGTTCATTATAACTGTGAGGTAAAATCAAGCCATAGCCACCACTGTAGGTATCAGTATCTACTGTCTTGTATGTGTATCTGTATTTTAACATTCATATTTGCTGGTGTACCTGTTTCGAATGTGAAACGAGTGTACATATCCTGGCGTGTGTGCAGTTTGGCAGGTATATACTGTAAGGGAGTATACTGTATGTAAAGATTTAATTGAATTCCTGCTGCTATTGTGCAGGCCCACAACACTCTGGCTTATCCAGCCCCGGATTGCTGCCAATGAGATCTAATCATCCTGCATGAAATGAGCCCTACCTGAGCAGAATGGCAGTACGCGGCCCGGAGGCTGCAAGGGAATACCTCCATTAGGCAGGAAGCAAGGAAACAAGGGAGCAGTAGAAAGGAGGCTCAAGAAGGAAGGGGGTGGCAAGATACAGAAGAAGAAAACAAGATCATGGATACAGAGATATAAAAGACAGAGTAGGTTGCAATGCCTTTTAATAGGTAAATAGGTAACATTTTCTCAGATTAAATGTTTATAAAGGAAATTAGTTTTGATATTTTATAAGGTTATTTTATAACATAGGGAATGTCAGCCAATATGGTACATGTATTTCTCTGTCTTCTTTGTGGTCATTGCACAATTTTCTATTTTTAATGTTCTATAATACATTTAAATATATTCATTTAAAGAGACAGCAAGTCATTTTCATCAACTGTTGAATCAGTGAGACAGGGTGTCCTCCTCAACATACTAAAATAATGTCATTACTGTTTGAGTGATGCTGTCTATATGCTGTGAGCTAAATGTTAACCAGAGGCACAATGACAACATTTTCTTGAGAGCAGTAGGGATGTCAAGAGAACCGATACTTTGGTACCAAGACAATGCCAAAATTCTGAAAAAGTGACCGTAGGTATCATCGCTACGGTACTGTCAGGGCTGAAGATGAACAGCGTACCGCCATTCTGGGGATGATAGTAAATGTGTTTGGGACACAGTAAACTCACTATTGAATCATCCAGGGGATGCACCCTATTTTTCCA
Source organism: Pterois miles (assembly GCA_947000775.1). NCBI lineage: Eukaryota > Metazoa > Chordata > Actinopteri > Perciformes > Scorpaenidae > Pterois > Pterois miles. Next base: position 11,078,103 of record CAMQGK010000144.1, on the reverse strand, counting down.
TAAAAATGCTACATTAATGTTGAAATCAGGGCGAGGAGAGCTAGTTAACATTAGCCATTAGCTCTGTACAGGTCTGCGCTGATTACCGGTTCTTGTCCTGCCAACTTCAACATGGGAGGTGCCATTGATTTACATCACGATTTGTTCAGTCTCTGTTCGGTAAAATGAGTATTAATTGAAGGTAAATTCTCATGTTACCATGATGAGCAACATGATGCCAAATAGATAATATATCGATAGATTTTACCATGGTATCAAATTGGCATCCAGAATCATGGAATTTCACAGGTATTGGTATCGACTACTACATTTTTTGTATTGCCAGATTCCTAGAGAGAAGCACTCTTGAAATAAGGAAAAACTAGAGACCATCTTGTGATGTGATCACACCGCCCGCGATGCCAAATCGGGCCAGGGGCGTAAAGTGGTGGGCCAGTGGCCCCTTCCCCACTTCCTACCTATTGAAAACAATACCAGCCACACACCGTCACAGCTGATAACACAAAGATGAAGCGAGCAGATGCAGCTTGAAAATGTTTTACTCCAGTCCTATTTTCAAAATAAGCCCAGAGGAAGCTGCTACTACATGTCCATCAAAGCAAACGAGTGGAGAGTGCATTACACAAAGAGGAAAGCAACTGTCATAATGATCATAATAATACACTCATATGAGTCATGCGGTGCCACACGCAGGGCTGCATATGTCGTCAGTTTTTCTAAAAACCACACAGGCTTGTGTGCGCAGAGACACAGACACAGATAAATGGACATGGACAGCATTGGCTCACATTCCCGCTCTCATTATACAAACCATAATACATCAAAACAGCACTGAGAACAGCAGCAAAGACAGCTGACCAACCAAAATAATAACTTACTCAAGCAGAGCCACACTCATGCCCTCAGCATGTGAAATACCATATGAAAATGTGTCTCTGTGTTGCTATGGCTACTGACTCTTCACATCAAAAGCACCGAGGCCGCCAGTTCATACAAACACATACAGTACATGTGCAAGTCACTGCGTGAGCTGCATCAGTGCAGCTTTCTATACAGTATACTGACTGCATGAAGTAGTTTGCAAAGTGCCTGCAATGAAAGGTAAACTCTTGTGAGGTTAAACAGAGGACAGGATTGAAGTTGTAGCGGGAACAGCTTCCTAAATGTCCTAAAGGCACGGGGAAATATGTGTGTGTGTGTGTGTGTGTGTGTGTGTGTGTTTGTCTGTGTGTGTCCTCGGGCTCCGCACTGCGAGCACTTCTTCCTGCTGTGGATGCATTTCATCCACTGATGACGTCAGAGCTCTGCTGCAGTCAGAGGGAGAGCTGGGATTCCTGTAGCGTTTAAATGGCATCCACTCTGCTGCTGCACAGCACATTCCTGTGTCTGTGTGTGCATGCCTCTGTTTTTTACACCGTGTGTGTGCTGGATTTGAATGATAATAGAGGCACTGACCCTGAGAGATGCTTTACTGCTGTGACTCTTTCTCACTCAGAAACTGTCTCCTTTTGTGAGCCTGGCACCTCCTCCCTCCACTCCGTCTCTCTCATGTTCATTGGCATCCCATGAGTTACAGCTCTCAGATGCTGTGTATCGCCAGAGAGCCCGTAAAACAGGAGCACACAGTGCACACGAAAACACTAGCACTCAGACAAGTACAAGCACACACACACTGGAGCGCAAAAAACACAGCAGCAACATCAGCAGCCACCTCAGAAATAAGCAGCTTTTAGTGTTGGGGGAAAAAAAAAGTCAACCATCTGGCGTAAAGAGATGAAACCGTCCCGTACTTCATCGCTCTATCCCTTAATCACGCCATCAACTGTTCCATTAGTCAGGAAAAAAAAAGAGTGCACACAACAAAGCAAGGTCTAAGAAAAGACAGAACAAGTGTGCGTTTCACACTCAAATAAGCCTTTTTTCAGAAAAGAGAGTCCACTCGCTGGAGTTGTAAAGGGTCACTTCACTGATGAATTATTCCTTCTGTATGGCCTTCATTATCAGCAGTATGGATCTGGATTTACTTCGTCAGAGTTTTAGCCTACTGAAGGGAAAAGCAACATATTTGTCACAATGAAATAAATATGAGCATAGATTATAGGGCCTGTTAGTTTTTAAACCTACCAGTGCTAAAAAAAAAAAATGATGTAAGATTTCTGCAGAAATAGTTTGGTGATGCATAACATGTTATGAATACGGATAGAGTTTATAGAGTTACTCTATCGCAGCCCATTAAGAAGAGGTTACGTCACAAAACAGGGTGAAAAGCTGAATGCTTGTCAGCCAGTAGAAATAGGGCAAAATCCAAATGTGAGAGCATGCTGGCCGTATTAAAAGATTTATGCTGAAATACTTTCACAAACCAGTACAGCACTACAAGGCCAGAGATTTGTAGGAAAGTAGCACAGGCTGAACCCACAATTCAGGCCAGTTGGGAGGAGGGGACACAAAGAGTCAATGCTTCAAGTGTGACATCTCCCTGTGATCTGATTTCATCCTAATACATAGTCATGACAGAGGATTTGACCTGGCAGCAGACCCGGAGCACTGACCCATTCTGTGATGAAGTGGCAACCACACAGGAAAAGCAGTAACAGAAGAAACAGTTTGTCTTGGCTGGACCACTGATGCAGCAACACCTGTGATCCAGGTGGTTTTTCTGTAAACTGGCAACTACACTGCCCCCACCCCCACCCTCCCACCCCGTCATCAGTATAGCAAACTGAACCTGCCCTCCTTCCTTTCTCTCTGTGAATAACAGACTCCTTGATGTTCCCACCTGAGATAAAATAAGTCGACCTGGCCAACATAGTGCTAAGTCTCTTTAGTCTGGCCAAGTGTCAGATGTCGGTGCCACAGAGACAAGCAGCCAGCACAGGTTGTTGGTTTGTGACCAGTCATGCTCCTCTAGCCTAATCTCATTGAGGGCTGTCTGCTTCACTTCACATGCCAAGCCACATCTCAGGTGTTTCAGGCAGGGGCGACACTGTGCTTCATAGTCTAAAGAGCTGACAACACAGCGAGCGGCGGTGAGAAACTCTGAATGCATCACAATTACCCTGCCCCTGCCATCTGGGATGCACTGCACATAGTAAATGAGCAGCGCACATTTTCATTCATGTACTTTTTCTTGGAAAACAGTCCAGGGGGAGTTGCCAGCAGGTCTGCTGAAGCAAAGGCACTGTTTCATGTAATTTAAAAAGCCATTCATTCACTGTATTCACTCCAGAAAAGCAGTAATACTTCAATAAGTTAAACTTGCAAACTGGTATTTTCTGAATGACAAGGCATCCCAACAGGGCTGCCCACTCTTAGTTGAGGAGTAGACTAATCGGTCACTTCTTTAGTAGATTAATAATTATTTATGCTGTTTTCATGCCGAATGACTTGTTTCAGAGAAAATTCATCATCTCATTACATTATCTGGTAAACACAAGATTTAAAAGTTGCAGTGTGCAAGATCTGGTGGCAGCTAGCAGTGAGGTTGCAGATTGCAACCAACTGACACATGAAAACGTGATTGACCTATCTACAGCCAGTATTTGGTTTGTCCCTTCTGGGTTACTGTAGAAACATGGTAGCTGGCTCTGTGAAGTTGACCCACTCCTGTAGATATAAACAACTTGAACAAGGTAACACATTTGTATCTTCAAGGAATCATACACTAAAGAAAACATACTTATTAATATTATTTTCCTTATCTGCCAACAGACCCCCCTAAATGCTCCACACTGTTCCTTTAAAGTGGTGCTTTTGTGTGATTCTTTGTGGAAAAAATTAAATAAACTAACCGATTAGTCGACAAAATGGTATGAGTTGAAGTTGACTAAGAAGTTCTTTGATCGACTGGTTAAATATGTAAATTTATATACTTTGATGCTAAACCACAAAAAGTGTGTTTTCTTGCTTTTGTTGTTGTATACATTACTTATCTTTACACTTGATTTACACTGTATTTATTTAGTACAAATCCTCCTTTAGTGTGCAAATTAACAACTACATCCATTAAAGGTTGAAACAGGAAAATTCACAAAATGCAAAAGCGATGACCTAGAAAATATACCAACTGGTTTATCTTACAGGAAATAGCCATTGTGACAAAAGTAATACAGTAACACGTAATACTTTTTTGATTACCTATTCCTGAATGAGAATTGTAAACATTTTTTCATATGTATATCCTGTAAGGCAGGCCTGCCGTGTAAACTGTACAAGTGCGCCACAGCAGTTCGAAAACTGTACCAAAGTCAAGGTCACCGGCCCACCCATCTATTTGTTAATGGATAAGGTACAGCGGGACAGACAGTAATGGGGGGATGAGCACAGAGCTTCCCCCCTGATCTGAGGACAGCCTGCCAAGGCTAGCTGAGCTGACAGCAACTAAAGCCGAGGCTCCCCACATGTGCTAATCTCCCAGATTTAAATGGGAACACAGCACACAGCGCAGAGCACAGAGCAGGGCAAGCCTGTCTGATCCATGACCGTATGTCTGAGCACACGCACAAGCACACGGCATGCACACAGAACACGCATACACCTGCAGCGCACAAGCGAAACAACACAGTCGTACATGCACTCACATACATTTGTACATATAGAGACAAAGTCAGATCAAGACAAACTTGCACGCATGGAAAGCAACAGAGGATGATGTTAACTTCAGATTGCAGCCACTTTCAGAGCGAGAGAAATGAGAGCACCGCAGAGAGAGAGAGCGTTCCCGTTCTTTCTTCATGAGGGCAGACTGGGAACCAGCAAGAAGCAGGGAAACCATGACAACCAGACAACCAACCTTGGCAATCAACCACAGCGTTCTCACAGTCAGAGCCAGACAGGCGGCTCAGCAATGGTTAATCTGAGCTGGGTGAGAGAGAGAAACAGTTTAACAGAAGACGTTTTAAACGCCCAGTGTTGACGACAAAGACCAAAAAATGTGGCAGCTGACTTGGTGACTAGCTGACTGGCAGCATCATCTCCCGTACAGAGATGTCTAGAAGCAAATCAACACACCAGCAGCATGAAGTCGTATATAAATGTAACAATTTGGAGCAGCGGTGAAAAGAGAAATGGTGCGTTACGTCTTGCATTCCCTCTGCTGTGCTGGAAAACTAGCGCTATGAAATTCTAAATGGCATGAGGCGATAACACATTACACGAAACACAGCAGAGCAGACCTCAGCGATAGGAAGAGGCAGACCGAGTGGGGGAAAAAGATTGTGTTTGTATGAGCATGGATGTGTGTCTTGGTATACATTCTTGGTAAATGAGGGAAAATGGGCCCTAGAACCGTGCCATCCTAACCTGATTCTCCATGCTATACAGAATAACACACCAGAGAAACACTGACTGGATGTGCAGAGTTAGAATGAAACCCAAATAGGATGCAATGGGGCCTGTCCAAAGAAAAAATACACATAAACACACACATTTGTTCATGGTCAGCAACAGAGGCTGCTCCCAGCAAACCTTCACTGATTCACTGACCTCCCATCTAAAGATTGAGCCCTTTTCTCCTCTGGAGGTCAGCAATAGAGAGATGAAAATCTGGGAGGAGGGGAGAATAATGAAGAGAATGATCAATACTTTGCCTTAATTAATAACCTCCACTGCAGACAGAGCGTTCAAGACCGCTTCATGCTCTCGCAGTTCAAGGTATTTTTTTTCTTCTTTTCTTGTTATTCTCCTCTTCCTTTGCCTTGCCTCCATCCTTCTCTCTTCTCCCCTCCTCCTAGTTCTCCACCTCTTTCCTCATCATTAATCTCTGAAAATCGTTGGCTACATACATTCCTCCCAATCGATGCAATTCCACCGAGGTCTTGTCTGATTTACCACATGGCTGAATCCTTGTATGAATCTTGACTGGCCAGGGGAAGAGGGACAGAGTGGGAGAGTGATGGGGTGAGGCGGATGAGAGGAGAAGAGAGAGCACTAAATGACAGGGACCATCATCATTATATAACCTCAGTCAAAGTCACACACAGTGGAAAAACTACAAGTTCAATTTACTTGTAGTTTCTTAGCCACAACAAGACATGCAGGCGTACTAGGGCTGGGATGATTCACCTACCTCCTGGTTCGATACTATCGCGATACTTGGGTGCCAATTCAATATACAGTATATTATTATATTGTGATTTTATAAGCAAGCATTGCAATTCAATATTACAATTTATTGCAATTTTTGTTTGTCATGTTTAACACTAGACCATGGGGAAAAAGGTGAATAATATGCTTATGGGGATTTTACTTAGGAAAATATCTATATTATTACAGTAAGAATGTTTGATTTTCAGCATGTATGTAGTCAGAGATGTCCTGAAGTCAAATATATCAGCCATTGTCAGGATTTTTTTTTTTTTCAGCAACCCAATAATCAAAGAATGAAGACATTTCCCTCACAAATCAGTGGTAATTTCATTTTAATTTATAAGGGACATGTAATGTTTTATAGTTCTGATTAATATAATCCAATCAATCTTAATTCCATATATGTATTTTGTATATACTGCACATTTCCCTTTGTTAACAGCTTATTTTGAAAAACGGACATAGTCACATGTGTACTTCCGCTAACTTCACCAAGTCCATAGTTAGCCCTCTGCGTCAGCTCTGTTCTCTTTATACATTCGTGGTCAGCTCCATCGGGGCCGTCTGAATGGACTTAACTATGACAGAGTTAGCATGCAGCTAGCCATGATGTGTCGCTCTGCTTTTTCTGACGATGTGTGAAACCCAAAGTGTTTCCATATTTTACTATATGTGTAGTGTTTACCACTTCGGATTGAACATGTAAAGGTGCAGGTCATATCCACGCAGACCCCTCCCCCCTCCTGCTTTGTCATTTCAACACAGTGTGGCCAGCTCGGTTTTATTTTGGTTGACGGATATGGAACAAACATGACGTCACATGTGGTAACTTCCTTTTACCTGTGTATATACTCATATTAAGCAAATATATCAATTTGGGAATTAAAAAGAGATTTCAAAATCATTCCAAAAAAATTGTAATACATAGGTGAATCAATTCCCCCCCACCCCCCCACCCCTAATTTATATGCATTAAAAAGCTCACAAATGGATAACATATACATAAGCTGAGGTGCAGACACACTCGCACATACACTCCCACCATTTAGGATACATTTCAGGGCTCAGGGAGCAGGGCTTTGGCTTTAGCCAGACAGTCAAACAGCTGAGATCATGCAGGCTTGGCTTCCTGCTCCACAGCTCTCATCCAGCTTGCTAACACAGGGTGGTGCTACCCAGCTGGGAGCAACAAGGCCGGCACAGACACTGGGTCAGGGCTTCTCTGACTTGAATCTCTGAGCAGGCCCACTGAAACACGGGTCTATCATCGCAGCCTTTCATTTATTTCCCTCACTTGACAATTTTAGGTCAAAGCTGACGCCTTTTTCTGGGTAATCCTGAGAACACGGGGGAGATGGGCACCTGTGTTTGAGCTCAACACAGGCGTCAAGATTATTTTACCAGAACAGAGGCTACAGGTCACCGAGAGTTTGAGCACCTGCACCGCTCACAAGCAACACTTACAGTATATGCACGCTGTGTTTCTGTGGATTTGCCAAGTGGTTTTTCATTGACAGCATCGACTGAGCACTCCCTCCTCACTTGTCATCATCAGGAATATCATGTGCTCCCAAACAGTATGGATCTCTTCCAGACAGGAAATCTTTGGGAGTGCCCATTGATCTGAATCAACCAATGCCCTTCTCACCAGCTATCAATCAACGTCAAATTAACGGTTTTACGTTACCGTGCAACATACCAGACTTCCAGCATGGCCCAGTTAATGTGTGCATGTGTAAATAAATGAAAACAAAGACAAATGAGAGCTTTTATTTCACTCTTTCAAACACAACAGCGAAACCCATGATAAGAGTTACAAACTGGTCTGCCCTTTGCTGACATGGAGACGACAAAAACAGTTGGCGTAAATGTCTTGTAAGCCCAGTGAACCCAGAACAAGAACTCTCCAGCAGGTAGACAGAAACAGAGACAGCAAGAAACAACACCACATGCAGCCTTTTCTCCGATGAACAGTCAATATGAAAGCCCCCAAAGCGCAGATGACTTCTCTTTCTAAATGTCAATCAAGGAATCAAGGAGCCTACACGTCAACCTCCAACTCTTAGCCTGTCAATAGCCAAGTCTCGCAAAAAAAAAAAAAAAAAAAAAAAAACGGGGACTTACATTGGATTAACAGGCAGTGTTTTCCACACAATAAGCCTCTATTCTGCTAATCAACAGCCTTCAGGAACAAAGTCAAGGCAAAGCACGGCAGTGTTTTCTGAAGCATTAGTGGAACAGAGCGGTGATTCAGCCCGTCTTAAGTCATTGCACTGGCAAAAAACACAAATCCACAATCTTCAGCTTTGTCAAACATAGCTTTAAGATTGGGAAACACATGAAGGCTGTTACTCAAAACCCTACTGCAATGGAGACACTTGAAGGGAGCTCTAAATTTTCACAAATGTTATCTTAGTTGTCAAGTCGCTGTAGCATCGTGACATCGGTTAGAGGCTCTGGAGGCAAATACAGAGCGTTATACAACCTAACAGGCAACACATGGGACTAATTCAGTGTTAGATAGAAAGAGAAGTTGATTGGAAATTAAACAGTGTGACAGTGCAGGAGTTATGAGGACACTGCTCAGGTGTTCATTCATTCATAGGACCTATATGAAGTATCTAGAGCTGCAACAATCGATTAATCAGTTTGAGTCGTTTTTGAAGGAACAAAAAATTCCAGCTTCTAAATTGTGCATATTTACTGGTTTCTCTACTCCCATGTGACAGTAAACTGAATTTGAGGACGTCGTCTTGGGCTGTGGGAAACACTGATTAACATTTTTTCAACATTTTCTGACAGTATAGACCAAACAACTAATCATTCAATCAAGAAAATAATCGACAGATTAAGTGAAAGTGTAAATAATCATGAGTTGTAGCCCTAGAAGCATAAAACAGACAACGCCACTCAAGCACAATGCCTGGTCTTTGGCTTGAAAATGGCCTCCACGTGTCTGTGGCTTTAGCCCCAATCAGTAACCAACCATGCAGACCCTCCATATCTATAGACCCTATCAGGCCCCAATGCTCACCTGACAAATAGGGAATCGTTCACATGACAAGTCCTGTGTAGACTGAGCAGACACTTTCTCAGTGTATTCTGACTACGGCTGCCCTTGACCAAAGAAATGCTTAGTCAAATAACATTCAACGGATTTGTAAAACTCAGTTTCTCCACAAAGAATCACATAAAGGCACTTTAAATCATGTGTTTGCCAGAGATGTTCTCATTAGTTTCTACCGATTAGTCGACTAAGACGGAGCAGCCCTGTTGGGATGCCTTGCCATTCAGAAATCAGTTTGCTAGTTTAACTTAAGTATTACTGCATTTCCAGAGTGAATAGAGTGAATGAATGGTTTTATAAATTACATGAAACAGTGCCTTCACTTCAGCAGACCTGTTGCCAACTCCCCCTGGACTGTTTGCCAGGGAATAAAACTATTAAAAAATAAAATTGTAAAAAGATGCATACTATTGCTTATACTGTGCACTACACATTGTAGCAGAACTGAACACATAACCTGCCCCATGCATTTGAATTTATATAGTAACAGAGTTGCTAAATTGCTAAGCTAGAGTAGGGCAGTCCATGCAACCTTTGAGCCACGTGAATGTGTGAGTGAGAGCCGAGGAGACTTTGGCTGTGCAGGGATTAGATCAGGAAGCCAAACCAGAACCACTGTGGTGGCCATGTGTGTGTGTGTGTGTGTGTGTGTGTGTGTGTGTGTGTGTGTGTCAGGACAAGGCCTAATCACTTAATGAACACGGAACAGCACCACTCCTCTGAGCAGGACAGCCAGATCAACCAGAGGCCTTCCGCTTTCTCCCCTCTAATAATACCAGCCAAACACAGCCTGGGAAAGCTCACGAGGGATTTAGCCCACTGGACAGTCCCAGCTGCCACTCACGATTGAGCCCGGCCCATTGGGTGCTCACGGTTGCCAGGCCAACCCTTTCCGTGAGGCCTGGGAAATGGATCTGACAGATTAACGAATGGTTATAATGGGCGAATGGGATATTATGCGCTGTCATTAATCTGAATGGGTTTGGCGTGGACTGGCTGCACAGACGCCAGTAACCAAATGATTTTTCTAACACAGAACACACAAACAGTGCTGGACCCCGTCATTACTGCACATTTGAAACATGAAAATGTAATTGAAAAACCAGGCCCAGAGCATTAAAACGAATTTCATCTAATCAGAAATTTCCCTCTAAATGTAACATGATTGATATTTGCCAAATTTTTAGCGGGCCAAGCTGCTTGACCCAAGTCATGACCCACACTGACCTGTAGCTTCCTGTGCTTCCACATCTGAGGCTAGCAAGACAGAAGCACCCAAACCTGCCTCGCCATTCGCGTAAATACATCCTAAGCCATAGATGATCTCAGAGACACCATGTCATTAAACGTCTGTACCCAAAAGTGCCAGCTCTATACCACCACAAACAGCCATTACACATTCGTGAGAGCTATCTGAAAGAGTCTGGCTGTGAGTGAGAGATCCTCCTGTAAACACAAATGATTAAATATGAGTAGCAGGAGAAAGGGAAGACAAATGTATTTTATAACTGCATTTGTCATCACAGTCATACCACAGTCACCATCACACTGCAGCTATAGCAGATATTGTTGAGTATGGATGCAGCATGTGTTGGGTTTTGTGTAGCCTTCCTAAAATGTCCTGCGCTGTGCTAAAGTCAAAGCGGGGCATCAGTTATGACACAAACTCCGTTAATGAACACCGGGGACTCGCCAGGTGAACGGAGTCACTGAGGAGAATATTTCAAGAAAGCATACTGTCTGACAAACATTACACTCACACGGCTGCTCAGCGTGACCAGCTGGATTAGATAGGGGATGCAACGTCTATTGTAGCCGTTTTCAACAACAGATGGGAGGAAAATATCTCATCGGAGAGGAGAGGAAAAGTCAGTGACTCTCTCCATCGCTCTCTCTTTAAGGGTGCTGAGCTTACGGAGCATGCTGCATCACTCTCTGCCTACACAGGGCTGTGCCTGCCTCTCTTTTCACATGGCTCCACTGGCTGCATGTATACTTGACTGCAGAGGATATTCTCTGTGGGAAACACACACCAACATAGCAGCATCACCTAAAAATAGCATGAAATATTAACAGATTAAAGTCCCACTTTACCACTGGTGCTATGCAACTTAGACAAACTGCACTGTCATTGCTGTCTATGCTGAGATAAAGCATGTGCTCCGTAATAATAAGGACGCCCAGTTGCATCCCCCTGGGGTGTGTGGATGTAGATCAGTGTTGCTCTTTCCAGCAGCCCATGGTGTAATCGGTCAAGGTGGGACCCTCTGCTCCAAATCGGAGGAAACCCACGTACTGTATTGCAGTCAGAGCCTACAGGAGAAACGCCTGCCTGCCTGCGGACTAAGAATAGATCAATGTATCAGGCAAATCGGGATTAACGGCGTTGTGCTCCAATCACAGGACGCACACGCTCAAACAGGGGACACAAAAAGTTCATTTAGCCCATCACACTGTCATCGTTTTCGGCGTTTGGAGGGTGTCCACGTTGCTCTGCTCCACGCACACCCAGTCCAACGCCAACGCACAACCAACAAACCAATATAAAGCACCTAAATCCCCCCTCCTCCTCGTCCTCCTCGTCCCACACTGTGTGAACAATGATTATGTCAGCTCGCCGAAGATATAACAACCAACCAAAATTCCCCACAAGGCTTGGCAGGTGTTTGTAACTAAGCGGTTAGTTATTTATCACCTGCAGACAACCAGCCGGCCACATTTCAACTCGCCGCGGAGCGCTCCGAAAATAAATAGTGCAATTAAAAACAGAGGGGGATGCAAGCTGTCCCAACTAACCTGTCTGTCCTTTCCCGAGCGTCTTCTCCAAACGGTAAGGTCCCACGTAATTGGCATGTTGGGCACCGCTGTTGTCTTTACCGGACGATGACATGTCGAATCTGTGTGGAAATTAAGACACTTTACAATAAAGCGCAGACAATTAAACACTCCTCACTGGAGGTCCAAGCCGCTGTTGTCTTTTCCGTTTACTCCACAGCCTCTTCTCTTCCTCTCTCTCTCTCTCTCTCTCTCTCTCTCTCTCTCTCTGACGCTTTCTGTCTCTTTTCCCTACCACCTCACTCGCTGTTTGAGGTGAGGTTCTCTCTTTCTCTCCTCTTTTCTCTATCGCTGCAGACGAGCCGCAAGTGCCCTGAATATCATTGTCGGAGGATGCGCTTCCGCTGTGCGTCTGTGGGAGGTGCTGCGGAGCCGTCCAGGTTGATTGGCAACGGATCTGGCCAATCAGAGGGCTGAACGCGCTCCCATGCTGCCGCCCTGTTTTCTTGTTGCTGGAGCATCTTTGATTTCTTTTTTTTTTCCCAGAAAAGTTGCTGTTACCAAGAGATCCTAAATAAACCCTCAGTAACACAAGTTACCTCTAACATCATTATTTAAGAGGAAAATGGAGTATACAACAACACAGCACACATTGTATGGAAAACAAACAGAAAGTAAGGCTTTTTTAAAAATACAAATAATGTTTGGTCACTGTTTTTCACCAGTTCAATTTAAATCAGTGTTAAGGTGACATATTTTGTTAAGGATCCCTTCCAGACGTGTTAGACATAGAGGTTGGAAGAAAATATGGTACCTACCTTCTAAATATCTGATTTTAAATAAGGTTAAGGTATAGGGTGACCAGATCCCAACAAACCAAATATGGGACAGAGTATATTTGTGTGGGACAATGTGACAATACCAAAGCTGAGGGGAAGTCTACAATTTTGATATAATGTACTTAATAACTTACCAATAAACATTTCTACTGTCTTTTATCTTGTAGCATCTCCAAGCTTTGCCTGAATGCATCCATAGATCGGCACGTCTTTTTGAGCCTGAATACTTGACCTGTGTTGCTCCATGTCATTTTCCCCCATGTGAAATTAAAAAATATCTGGAAAATTTCACCAAAAAAAACATTCCACTGGCTTATACTGTAAATACTTTTAAGTAGTTACACAGTCTTTGTTAGTGGTGCATTTCCTTTTCTTTGAGGTAGTTTCCATCATATTCGGCCTAAATCTACATAGCTTGTGACTTTGTGGTGACTTAAATTTTCCCTGTTGGGCTTACCGTAGAAAAGACAGTGAAATGTTAACCTGCACTTGATGACAGCCTTCCCTGCTTTCTTCAATAAAAAAAAAAATTAAACCAGTTCTCTGATGATTGAACGTAAACCGACAAGATTTGTACATTGCATGCAGCGGTGCAACATCTGCAGCTTATGATGATGATGATGATGAAGATGATCAACCTTTATTAGTCCCGCGAGGGGAAATTCAACTTTTACACTCTGTTTGTTAACTTACACACGGTACGTGCAGACCCGAAACACACACATGCACATGCATCAATGGAGAGATGTCAGAGTGAGGGGGCTGCTCCTGACAAGCGCCCCGAGCAGTTGGGGGTTTGGTGCCTTGCTCAGGGGCACCTCGGCAGTGCCCAAGAGGTAAACTGGCACCTCTCCAGCTACCAGTTCACACTCCGTTCTTGGTCCATATCGGGACTTGAACCGGTGACCCTCCAGTTCTCAAGCCAACTCCCTACAGACTGAGCTACTGCCGCCCCCATGAGCAGAACAGACAACTGCGCCCCAAGTTCACCTGTCCGGGAGAGTTACTGTAGCAGCCACAGTGGTGCATGTCGTGTCAAGGACACATGTAGCCAGTTTCTCAGTAACGCTCCACCACATCATTTTGTTTAGTTTAGCAGGTTGTCAAGTGTCTGTCTGCCTGGTGTAATGACAGAGAGTGTCCAACAGTCGTGTGTGTTTGTGCTACGTTAGCAACTGTAGTGTTGCCAGAGGTTTCGTGCCTGCCATAGTCACACACATATGGTCTGTCAGTGCGGTGTAACTTTAGCGAATATCCAAAAGACCGTGTGTGTGTGTGCCGGCGGTGAGTGTGGGGTTAGTGGCATTATAGCTGTGAATGTAGGTGTTGCAGTGAATAAATGTTACAAGGCTACAACTCCTCAGGTCATGCAAGCTCAAGAGACCCCATCTTCCTGTATCCAGCAACTCCGGGTCAGACTCTCCCAAGGTGGGCTGTTAACGTGGACCAGCTTTTCTCCTTAAAGTGACAAGCCGCTCCTCTGAGGTTTGTTCAGCTTTTAATGAAAAATTTTAATGATGGGTTAACGGTTAAATGGTTAATTATTAGCATCCATTCTTCACAGCCATTGGATTAAAGCCAGCCAGATTTTTAAAAAAGCATCTGTCCTGCAGTAGTTTGAACTAGAATCAATGAAAATGTGGGACGTCGTCTCAATATGTGGGATGTGGGACAAGGGATAAAAATGCTGTACACCCCCTCGTGAAGTAGGACACCTGGTCCTAGTTAAGGAAGTGATTTTGAAAATGATTCATCGCTTTTGTCCCTTGAAGGTATTTCTACAAAGACATAAAAAGGACATTGTTGTGGACCGCTCATTTTGTCAACAGGTTCAAGAAGATTTCTAGCACTATCAACCCACTCTTGTATTTTTTGTCAACACATTTGCACTTTTATTTCCCAATTTTTTGATTCAGAATTTTCCCTCTCCTATGAAAATTTATTGTTGGGTTTATTTTCTTACTCTTTTCCAAAGCAAACGAAGATCTTATTACCAGCAAAATATTTCATTCATAAATCAGAATTTTCTTATCATAAATTACCTCTGAATATTCTGAGAATAGAAAAGCTATCACTACTGTACCCTGTGTAAAATTTGTATGAAGTGATTTATGTTCTGTGTCAGTGCTCTGATCTCCCAGCATTATGTTTTTGTATTTGTTCTATGTTCACTTTGCTATTTGTCAATAAAAGGTTTATTTAACAAAAAACATACACCTGTAAGTCATTAAATTCTGGCTGTGTTTTTTCTACAAAAATATAAACCTAGTAACCTAGTTTCAAATTAGACACACTCCTTCAGACTCATAAGAAAATCCAGGATTTCTGCGTTGTGTTGGTCAGACAGTAAAGACGCCATGACACCTGTTTATCTTGATAAACACGCAGGGAAACACAACCTCCATGTTAAATCTAATGTTACTGCCTGCTCCAGCTCCTCTCTCTTTCTTTCTGTAAAACTCCAGGAGTATTGTACAAAAGGGCCAGCCATAGCAAAACATTTACAATGGATTAAAATCAAATATACAGTGAGACATACTTGATAAAGGGAAATAGCTCCTCCATGCTCCAGCTGCTGTAACGAACACAGTTTACAAAACGGAAGTTAGCTTAGTTTGCTATAACTTTTAAGCTCGGAGCTTTTACTCTTAAAACAACTATTTTTCAGACGTTATAGAATTGTAGGAAACAATAATATAGACAAAACAATATCAGAAATAATGGTATGGATTAAGATAATAATTGTGTCAAAATTACTGACACCCACCTCTCCTACAGGGCCACAGAAGAAGAAGTGAAGGAGGAGGGCTCTGATCTCCTTCACATGTTCAGCAGTTTGGAGGTTTTCCCAGTGAAATTAACTGTATGCAGGTCAGTTTTGTGTAATTATAACAAAGAGAGAACAAGAGATAGAAGTATATATGACCCTGCTACATAAATATTCTTTTCAAAACTGTTATTTCTCTGAAAAATATTAATAATTAATAATAATATTAATAATTTTCCGGCTATGTGCTGTGCACTGGATATTTTCAAGATTCAACTTCTTCCAAACTACTTGTGTTGTCTCCAGATCATCTTGTACATACATGTCTTAAACTTTCCCTCTAGATCAGTGATTCTCCGAGTGGGGTCTGTGGCACTCTGTCAGGGGGGTCTGTAAAATAATTTGCTAAATATTATACAGTTGTGCTCTATCATTAAAAAGAGCAGATCTACAGATGGGGACTATTTGCGCAAATAAAACCAGCATATTGTGTCCATTACTCTCACCCATGTTAGTTTTGGGCCAATAGACACTCTGATGTGATTGTGGCACACAGCAATAAATTCATATTTTGAAGTTGAAGCACTTAGTATAAATGTTGTCAAGTTGAGTCCAAGTAAAATTTGATTATAATCACCCTTAAATGTACATAAGTGGTATTAACATTCAATAACATTGCAAATTTCCCCGCTGTGGGACTAATAAAGGATCATCTCATCTTATCTTCACATGATTTTAGATTGAAATGTGATTCTGTTTATCACTATCAAACAGGTCTGAAGTATTTAGTTTGAAAAGTTTAAAATACAAACAGTTCTACTGGCATCTAAAACCAGGATCACACAACACAATATGTTTATCTTTGATGATGGTCACCATGTCAGATCTAACGATCACAGTACCATAAAGTCATAAAGTCTTGAAGTGTCTATCAAGACGAAACATGTGACCACAATAAAACTTGGCACATCATATTTCACAATCATGTGCCAGTTCAGACGTCACTGAGGAGGTGGGTGAGGCAACTGCCAGTTATGGCAACAGAAGCGTTGTCTGTTGCTGTCACTTTTGTGTTGCAAAAAGCAAAAGAAAAGAAAGAAAATTGGCTGTGGATGCACTCCTGGGTGGCACAAAGAGGACGGTATGAGATGTCGATACTTAAAATAGAACTTGTGGTAATCAATGTCTGAACGTTACACAGGTAAAAGTGCCTAGTTAGCTACATAGTTTCCTATACATCATATTGCTGCTGCTGAAAAATCTCATGGAGGAAAAACAACTGGTAAAAAAAGATGTATTTTTTCAGGTTTTGCGGTCACTCCAACTGAAATCAACAAAAAGTCAATACAGCTCCCATTTACATTTGCCACCAGTGGCCTCTGAAATGACAGCATACGTTTACCGACACAGGGAACACGCCGTTAGAGATGTCACACTGGGTGTGTCAAGACAAAAAATTTCTGACAGGCTAGACTTTTCCTCGGGGTGTCACAGGGTGTCCCAGATGCTGCATAACAGGTCATTTCGCATGTCTAATTACACGGGTAAAGACGCCCAATTGTCATTCATAATCAGCTGGTAATTTGTCAGCCACGACAAAGTCTTCTCAAAATTGAATTAGGTTCATGTAGTCTGACCCTGGCATAAGAGTACAAATAGCTCTATGCTTAATTGGTGTTACAATTAAAAGGGGGTCCTTGGAAAATGTCCTCCCTTTAAGAGTCTCTGGCCAAAAAGAATATCCAAATGAAGTAATCACAAACAAAAGACATTTTTCTCTGTTGTGTCTGGTTTTGTCATTCTGCAAGCCAAATTTTTCTTGTCAGACAATCATGGCAGAATTAACATGTTAGAAGGCCCCAGAGCATAAATTTGTCCTTGGGGCCCCTATTGACTCCCCCACCTACTGGCCTAATGGTACAATGTGTGTACTCCATCGACTCCAAAATCCCATTTAGTCCAGTACATCAAATACTCCTACGCTGGAATAACACTTAATTTGAGTTAATTTGTGGTCACTTAAAGGTGAAATGTGTTGGATTTGGCTGCGTCTGGTGGTAAGTTTGCAGATTGCAACCAAATGAATACCCCTACGCTCCAAGACTGCGGTATTGTGCGCCACTGCGTGCAAAACTGTGGAAACGCTGTTCTCCTCGATCAGAGGCTATCCATACCATAGTAACACTACTTTAGGAGCAACAGAAGTCAGTCGGTGGCTGGCGGTATTGTGGTTTTGGACTCTGCGTTTCATGTTACTGTAAATTCACAAGCATGTCAGAGAACTTCAGTGGCCTTCAGATAACATAAAAAAGTGAGAGGCTTTCTCTGGAGCCTGTTTGTTTTTTTGGCTTTAGAAAAATGACAGACCAACATGGTGGACTCTGTGAAGAGTCAATTTCCATTAACGGAGCCCCTGAAATGCTTCACAATGTTCCTTTAAACACAACTATTTGTGATTGTACATCATGTGAGCATATGAAATAAAATAATAAAGCACATAGACATTTCAACACAGGATCCCTGTACTTTTGTGGTGCAGTTTGAAATGAATCACATCACCAAAAGCAATCAAGATGCTGTGAACCTTCTGGGGCTCCTGGGGGGTCTGGAGTACCGGGGCATTGCCTGCATTGCCCAGTTGGTAATCCAGCCTTGGGGACTGAAGTAAACTGAACCACCATTATGCCAAATATCATCTCTGTCCAGGAAGTCTTACAACCTTCACATTTATTAACTGAGAAGCTATTATTTCAGCTAAGAATCACATGATTGCAGGAGAGTTTCTTGCTTCTGTCCGCTTGTCTTTCTTTTTCTGTGCTTTCTAGTGCTCTGTCTCACACACATACACACATCACACATACAACCACACAGTGAATGTGTGTGTGCAGCAGGGGAGAGTGTGCCGGCCCTGTGATTCATTTCACACCCCACTGGTCTGAGACCTGTGACTGTGGCTCTGGTCTCTGCTGGTCCTCATACCCTGAGAGAGTACAGGTGTCAGGGGACACATGCAGGAGAAACACACACAGATATTCATGCACACACTCAGACAAACACACTATGTGACCTCTAAATATTCTTTCTATAAGGCTGAGGGGGCTGTTGAAATATTAAGCAGAAGGAATTGCATCAACACCACACCGTGGGCTACTTGAAAGACATTTCAGGAAGATTCCTGGGCTATCCTCTTAGTATTCCCAACAATACAGACTCTACTGAATTATTATCACTGTATGCCAATAATTTATTGCATAGGAAATTACATTGTTGTAGTGCATCATCTAATTACCATTCATCCTCCTTCGGCACACAAGACAAAACACAATATTGCTTGAACATTGCACAACTGTGCCGTGTTATAAACTTAAACAGACAGCTACAAGCCAAGTGAGGAAATAAAAATATATTTAAGGTATAAATTCAGTAGGTAGCGGAGAAATATCTACACTTAGCCGAGTCTTATTCAGATAAAAGCAAAATAAGAGAGGAAATGCATCTTTTCCTGCCTCCTCACTTTTCATTCATGAAGTTTACAAACAGAACATGGCTCAGTTTAGTGCCTTTGAGGTCCGTGTTGAGCATGTGTGCCATTTCCCCCGATGCCCTTCATCACACTGGGAGCTGGGTTTTGTGCGGGGAGGTGTGACCCAAAGTGTGCACTCCACGTGACCGTGCAGTGCCAGGTGGACCGGGCATGTGATGTCAGCACCAGGTGCCAGGTGGGCACCATCTCAATAATGCATCATGCCCAGCGCTGGCACTGGCAGGCGCACCGCTTTGAAGTGTTCCAGAAACATCTGTAGCTTGAGTTTTTAATCACCTTGCCTGTACCTCCCTGCTTCCCATCAATCCTTCTCCACTCGCTCACAGCCCACATCCCTCTTTCCCCGCACAGAAATTAATGAGAAGTCTTCTTGGTTTGTGTTTGAGCTTGTGTGCACGTGAACATGTGTTTATGTGCATATTTACATGTCGGCTCACACAGCCACTGCGTTGTAAAATTCAATCAACTGGATAAACAAAATTCAAAAACAACTCCTTATCTTCTGGATGTTTGTGGAATGTTCAGCCAGGCAAGAATTATCAGAGTCCTCCCATTAGATAACACAAATTCACCATCGGCCAGATAGCAATCGCCTCCAGTAGGATGTGCATACTAATAGTCTCCTCCCAGACAACTGATCAGACTAAACAATGCTCTAATGAAGGGCAAGAAATCATTGAATATTATGTACAGTGCAAGACCTCTTTGATAGCAATTATTATAAAGATAATTTTTAGCAAAAAACTGTTTGTTAGAGAGAGATGAGATGAAAGATGAGGTGTGCCGGAGAGGGAAAAAAAAACAAAACAGGAGAGGCTTACCAAAAAGTGGAACATATTTGATGTGTGGCAAGAGTCCAATAATGTTCGGAGGTGAGAGGGAGCCCAGACTGCATAATAGCTCCACCATAAAATGAACAGCTTCATAGCAGTCTGACCCATTCAACAGGGGGCTGTAAACACATTATGTTACACTACATGTGTGCATGTTTTGTGCACACACAAATTCAAAAACTGGTAGTATTACAATATTTCCACCCTGGAACAACACAAACACATAACAGTACAAGTGAACTCACAGCCCTTCAGGGTTGAAAAAACTGCTAGCTAGCTGCCAGTGTGCTAGAAGCTGTTAGTTGTTTCTGGATTGGACTGTATGGTGCACTTGATTAATTAGCGTGTCCCATCCACACACAGAGGAGACTATTAGTGTTCATCTGTAAACATATGGAAAACTAGAGGGGAGAGAAATAAATGAAAGGACAATGAACGTGGATTTTGGGATGACCAGACCTCCTGACATATATGAGAGTTATGCAGCACATAAAGTAATGAAAGGAAAGAAAGGGACAGAAAAAGTGACAGCAAAGGAGGGAATCAGATGCTCAGGTGGTGTTTCTCATGACACATAGCTTGGCCTCTCACTGCAGACACAAAGGACTGGGGAGGTCAAGAAGGGCGCACCCAAGGGAAACAATAGGACAGGAATCTCCCACAGATCACTGTCAGAGGCACATGAAGGACAGCGAGGCTCTCATTTCCATCCCTCACATGCAGGTTTATGTGCATGTAAGTGTGAGAAAATGACAGTTTTTGTCTGCAAAGCTAATCTCAAATATGCTTCATCAATAGAAACCATAGGTCAATCCATCTACCCAACAAAGATGGGGTTAACACGAGAAAGATGGCTGCATGTGCAGAGAAGCAACGTGTCTTGTAGTCACATGTGCGTGGGAATGAAATCTCATCATTATCCAGACACTGGAGGACACTTGTGCACGTCTCTGAGTCTGTGAGCACTTTGGAGTGCGGGACACTTGAGCCACAGCCTCTTCTGTATGCAGATGAGTTGGGATTCGATCACACGCAAATGCACAAACACACATACACACACACGTTCCACCACCCAGCATGTTCATGTACCATGATCATCAGCGGTTGGCTGGTGTTCATTTCAAATGTCACTACAGTATGCTGGTCGTACACTGACATGCCCATGAATGAGGCTGTGAAGGGAATACTCACCAGAGGGAATACGCCTCTCCCCTCACACACACACACACACACACACACACACACACACACACACACACACACACACACACACACACACACACACACACACACATACACACACACAGATACAAATATATACAAAGCTGCAGCTGGACTGCCCCCTGCTGGTTAGTAAAACACACATTCTCTCCATCCCC
Source organism: Pterois miles (assembly GCA_947000775.1). Lineage (NCBI taxonomy): Eukaryota > Metazoa > Chordata > Actinopteri > Perciformes > Scorpaenidae > Pterois > Pterois miles. The sequence continues at coordinate 11,056,812 of CAMQGK010000144.1, read as the reverse complement.
ACTACCGAAACCCCCAACCTCCCCACAAGGGACATCCATAATGCTCTAATAATCGGACATGGAAACACTGTTTTATTACAACAATATACAACTTCATCCATGTATTTTTTTTCTCAAGCAAGAGCTCAGCAGAGCAACAGACTATGTTGGATTTTCTCACGTCTCACACTGTCTCGCATATCTCACCTCTCTCTCATGGAATCACGACCACAGTCATCTGACCCAGTTTACCTCTGTTTCTTCTCTCTGGTGCTGCAGCTCTGAACAGCACCGTTAACAGCGAAATGTGCTCTAAAGAGGGATTTCTGTGTTCTATTGAGACAGAAAATTGCATCCCAAGGAGTCACTTCTACAAGCCCTGAAAATGACTTTTATTTTTTCTTACAATTAAGCTCTCAAAACAGAAAGAGGTGGTTAGAGGAGTTGTAACTATATGTAGTAAGCTTTGAAAGAGTACAGAAGCAGCATATTTGTTAGTTTCCATTCACACATACATGCACGGTGATACCTGAACATTCACACAAACAAAAACACAGAAGCTCACAGTTCCTCTTTAATTATAGCTTTCTGCTGTTGCAAAGAGCATAATTGCAGTATAAGAAGCAAACTGTTGTAATCATGCAAAGGGTTTGACTGTGGTGTTGGATAATTAGGTTGGCTGCGTGCACCTCACTAATCACAGGGACGTTTAACGGCAGCATGGGGTGAAGGACTAAAGCAACTACATTTAGCTGTAATAAATTCACCAATCACTGATTCAGCATGCACAATCCCTGTTGTCTCTCTGACTCATTATCAGTTTGAGTGTAAAGAAACACAACTCCAACATATATTATAAGAACATAACAGTACCCTCTGCTGTGATCACTCCCTGGTGTAAACTTCCTAAGAATAGATTAGCAGCATATTTTGTTGTACACATGTATTCTAAACACTGAGCATCAGTCACCAGGTGATCATTACTTATTCCAGACTAAGTGTCCTGCACATTATGTGGCGCTGTAGCTGCATCCATCTAACCTGCATTCATTTAGATTCATTAATTCACATATTCAGCTGAAATTGGAGAATTGGAGCAAACATGATTTAAAAGTTATTTTTATAAAATGGTCACTATATCCTGACAGTAGTGCATGAGGCATGTAATGTGAAAAGCATGTTTCTCTGTGTCCTCTGGTGCTCCTAATGACATCAAAACAACCAATCAGCGCTGATCTGGAGCCTGCCATCTCTTAGCAGCTGTCAATCACTCACAAACTCCGATCAAACAGTCAAAATAGGCAGCACTGATCAAATATGAATCATTATTATGTTACTGTAATGCCTATTTCTCACCTCAAATGTTTTCAGGAACATCTTGTAGTGTACTGCTGCTGTTAAATAAGAAAGTTTGTGACTTGGCAGCCATGTTGAGATCAGCACTGCCCACCAGCTGGAGTAAACTTCCTTTCATTTGAGGAGGGCAATAAGCATTACAGTCACAGAATATGGATTAATATTTTTATCATCGCTGCCTTGTTTGACTGTTTGATCAGAGCTCACAAGTGACTGACAGCTGCCATTGTTGAATGAACAGCCATTAGGAAAGGTCTCTCTCTGAAACAACCTGTGGTTGGCCAAAGTCTCCCATCACAGGCTAGATTATTTAAGCCTGGAAACGGAGCCGTGAGGAGGCGGACAAGTCTAGTTTTCTCTAAGAACACCTGAATTACAATGTACTGAAAGGTTATTATGGAATTTTTGCCCAATGATGCCAAAAACACTCTGCCTACAGCAGGTTTAATCGCCTAATTAACTGGCCCTCCATCTTTTCTCCTTTAGACCTTCTTGTACATGCTTTGTAGATCCCTGACCTGACAAAAGAAAACACAGCTGCTTTTAAAATAGCATTTTCCCAACACCCATTTAGTCCATATTAAGAGCAAGTTGCTCATGGGGCTGGCAACACAGGTGACCTTTCCCTGTCGTAAACTGAGTACCCTTGAAAATGACTCACACACACTAAAGCACGCTTTTCCTCTCTAGCCAATTTGAAATCTGCTTCTGGCAATGTCATTTGCTCTAGAACCCTTAGAACCTCGCTATGTGTGCTATACTGTAGTAACACCATCTAACAGGCTTTCTTGAGAGAAAAACACATGGCACATATTGTGTATCATGTCCATTGTAGTGCATTTTCCTCCTGCTCCTAAAGCCATACTTGGTAACTCACGCATGCTGGAAAGAGAGCAGCATATAAAACAAATTTTCCATTGTTTATGCTCAGAAATGAGTCTCATCACATCACTATAAGAGAGGCTAAATTGGTGAAGCCGAAGATATGAAATACCCCATTTGCATATATCCAAAGAAACGTTCCTTGGGGACATTAAACCTGTCTTGTAATTGCTGAAAGGATAATAAAGGCAAAATATTTTCTAAAGGAAGAGAGGAGATGAAGGCTGACTGTGCACCCCTCTGTCTCACAGATATGCTGTAAATATAATAATGATGTAATAATATTATGAATATAATTCTTGATTTTGCAGTGAGTGTAAACTGGACAGACACACTAAATGTACAGTTAGTGTTGACTGCAATTTCATGTTCTCAGCACAAAGTGAGCAGGTTCTTAGATGGACACAATCGTGTACATGTAAAAAGATGTGTCTGCATGTGCTTGTATGATAACAATGTCCTGTCTGAATGTCACCACGGCCAAAGTCACATTTACCTCTTTGTGTTAGCAGCAGTAAAATGTTTCTATGGTCTTCGCTGGCTTTGATAGCCTGCAGGCCGGGCTGCAGAGTTCAAGCGGCCCACCACTTTACAGAGTGCATTAAAACCCCATTAATCATCTGATAAACGGAGGTACCCTTTTTATCAAATGACTGATGGCTTCTGGAAGTCTGTATAATGCTGTTGAAATGAACAAAATGAGGATGTGTTGACAATCGGGGAGCACATTTGAACACCTTTGTGTGTCAGAGAACATAGTGGAAACTGTTACTGTATTATTTGTTCACAAACAATGAGGCAACAAAGGATTAAATTACTAGAAGGTAAATCCAAACAAAAATCTCAAGTAAATTAGCTTGAATTACTCTTTGGCATCGTAACTAGAACATAGTTGTCACAGGAGTATGATGGCAGCATAAAAATGGCCTTCATAATGTCCAAAATAAAGCTACTCCTTCTCTGAAAGATCCTCAAGTACATGACAATTCAAAAACAATGTAATGTGGTTAACATGCTACACTCTTGATAATAACCATTCATACTGTCACATTTGGGGAGACTCTAGAGGTGCAGCAGTTCAAACGGGAAACAGATGACACAAACAGCAATATAGCATCATCTTGTTCGCACGAGAGCTTCAAAGTCATGCTGTAGTAACTTGCAGTGGCTTTTGTCTTTGTCTCAGAGGGAGGGAGGCTGAGGGTGGAGAATAGAGGTGGGTGTGAGGAGAGGGAGATGGATGGAGAACAGGAAGGAGGCGACAGACGTGGGCGATGCAGGGGTGGCTCAGGCTGTCGAGGACGAGCGACGGTGGCAGATGCATTACCAGCGACATCTCCATCCCTGCCGACACTGGACCCTCTCTCTCCGGCACACACACACACGCACAAGCACATTGAGTTGATTGACGCCAGCGGTTTGGCCTCACACCGGGCACAGGGGGTAATGACTGTCACCCTTTTTCCCCATCAGCCCCCTGCCTTCACCAACACACATAAACACACACAGACAGATATACACACATACAGTATATGTGCTATTTTCTCTCCTGCGCTCTGAAATGTCAGGCTGTGCATGGAGTTGTGTGGGGTTCCTCCAGAGAGCAATAAAAGCTGATTGGAGTTAAAACAGTTGGTCAGGGCTCCCCGCCCCAGCATCTGTTGGATTACAGTCAGCCAACCTGTCATCTGTGAAATGAAGGCTAGTATAGGAGGAGAGGGGAAAGGCCACAAGAGGGGATAGACAGACAGAGCGAGAGACAGAGAGGGATGTGTGAGACAGGGAGAACAGGGGAGAGACACGTCAAATTGTTTATCAAAGTGTAAATTAATAGGACATCATGAGAAAAAATGTTTAGCTGAAGTGAAAAAAGCAGAGAGAGACAAGGGGATCAAAGACAAAAACAGGGATGAGTGAGAGCTCGGATGTAGGGAAGGACAGACATGCCTGACCTTTAGGTGAATCATTTCATCTCTCCATCCTCATGTATCACCGCCCCGAGCGCTGGGGGCGAGGAGCAATCCCTTTGACCCCCACCCAACCCCCTTTCGCTTTACCCCTCCATTTCATCCCTCTCTACTGATCTCCCTCCGTCACCCACCGCTGAACCCACCCACCGCCTCCACCTGCCATGTCCCCCCCTGAGGGAATCATTTTCACTCTAACAACTTCAATTAACCTTACCCCTTCATGCACGCACATCACGGGTAGGCCATGCCTTCACACACACACACACACACACACACACACACACACACCTCCCATATCAATCACAGGTGTTAAGGTCACTGGACTGAGAGACAGATGCTTGGTAGAGCTTCTCTACTGACATAAAAAAACATGCAGGGCTACCTGCAACAGTCTACAACAGTGTACACATTATACTGTTCTTAGACAACAGTGGCACTGACATAAATCCCCCGAAATAATTAGAGCTGGGACAGCCAAAGGAAATGTATTTAATTTCATGCTCGAAAAAATGGTAAATGTCTGCTGCGTTTTCTGCTCCAGGATTAACTTTTGGAGGTCGTTGGAGGTTGGAAGAGACAAACATGTTTGGTGAAACTAAGGTGAAAGGAAGATCCTACATGCACTGAACGTCTGGGAGTTTCTCCTTGCCAATTTCCAGAATTACAGCGTAGCCCTTTGACTCTGAAATTGCGAGAATTAATCAAACTGAGCTGTGCTGAGCTCGGATCTTAAAAGAGCCAAATGAAATAAGCAAAGCGTAATTAGAGGTCCACTTTGATATGAGAGTCGGATCATTGTTTCTGAAGCCAGTTGGGGGGGACTAATCTGATGCATCTGCACACACTGTTTGGCAAGTTTGCTGGTGTAAAGCAGATCTGGAATTGAGAGATACACAGCAGTAAACAGCTTCCAGGGCCCTTGGTCTGCCATTACAAAGTAGCTCCTGCTTGTGTGTTTCTATGTTCGTACGTACATATGCATGTGTTCGTGCATGTGAAAGCGTGTTTGTGAGAGCAAAAAAAAAAAAAAAAAATAGAGCGGGAGGGGAGAGGTTAAATCCACACAGCTGTTCTTGAAATCAGACTTGGCCGGTGCGTTGAATGTCTGCAGGCGGGAAACTCATATCTACCCTTCCACTCGTTTTCATCATCATTTAGCTGCTCTATAACAATGCCAGGGCTGCTGTTTCAGGCAGCAGAGTCCAAAAACTAACAAGCGCCAACACTGTAAGTGTTTTAATATGCTCTAATAAGGGGAGAAGGAATGCCTTCAATCATAATAGCACACGCAGAGACTAATGATACAACCATATTGATTCAAAACCTCTATTTATTCGGCTGGTTTGCTGCACTTGTGCATCTACTTTCAATAATAACTTTGAGATGAGAACACAACCTGCCTGATCATGACTTCAATTAGCACCTGATAAGGACCTGGGGACTGGGACTGATTTCACATCTGATTATAATAATATGCCCTATGAAGGGATTAAGACTACAGGCAAAGCAACACTCAATTAAATGTACTTGTACTTGTAGAACATGTAAATGTATGCATCGACACACAACCTTTAATTCTGTACTAAAACACACCCAATCACTCTACAACTGCCACATCCTTTCCCCCGCACCCAGCAGAGTTCTCCCTGGGTTTAGCTCAGCGTAATTGCTGCTGATTGGTGTATTATTGCTCTGGTTAATCTGCCTGTGGGTGGCTAATAAAGGAGCTCCATCAGGGATGTTATCAATCGTAGACAGAAGGTGCACATGGAGCAAAACTGGAAGCCAGGAAAAGGGAGGACAGGGAGGGCTGGGAAGAAAGAGGGAAAGATATGAAGGAAAGGTAGGTTGGATGTGACTGTGGGATGAAAGTGGGAGAAGAAGAGTGTTTGATTCACTTTGAAAAACAAGGAAGGACAAATTAATAAGTAGAAATCAGAGAGGATTGTGGGTGGATCAGGATGTATCCGTGTAAGGTAAAGCAAGGTAACGTCAGTTTGTTGGATGTTGTTCTGACAGATTTGTGAGAGTGATCTCAGTCCCCAGAGAATCCTTTTTTTATGATTGATGTGGCCTTGTTCCTCGGCCTCAGTGCTATTTCTAAACAAAGGCTGGATGAGGAGGAGGGTGAGGATGCTGTGGCGAGGCGATTAGATTCTTCTCCATTACACGGCAGGCTCAGACAGGTAGGATATCACCCTCAGCAGACACACCTCAGTCCCAATGCCCTGTGCAATAACAGCATGTTGGCAACTGACCCTGTAGTGTGAGAGGGGAAGCTAGCATGACAAACTAGTATTTCTTTATTCCACTGGGGGGGGGATAAAGGGTGTGATTGAATTGGCACATGCTCCAGAGACCACTGAAGGAGGAGGTGGAAGATGGAGACAAACACATGTAATCATGTAAGCAAGGACAAGACGTTGCTCAGAGTCTGGGAAAGTTTTTGAGTACATCGCTGTAGGCAAACTGAGGACTTTAAACAACGGGAGATGAAGTATGATTTCACAAACACATCTTATGGAACTTCATCGGTCTCCAGCAGTGTTTTATACTGTCACACACTGTAAGTGAAGTTTTCATTACTTACTTACTTTCATTACCCCAACTGGTCTGGGGGATCTGAGCAGAAAATGACACCTTTAATTCAATTGTTAAGTAGGGATAGACTTAGCAATACACAAGCTACCTCAAAACTGTGAAGTAAGTTTGAGTAAATCAATTTCTTTCAGCTTTGATCCACTAAAATAACCTAGAAGACTCCCAGGAATCTACATTACAACAGCAGCCATTTTATGGACCACAGGTCAGTAGCATAAGACGTGATTTCTATATGTATATACTGCTATTGATTAAAGCTGCAGTTGATGTGAATGTGATAAAAACATATCTTTAGAACCTGGCAGAAGTGCATAAGAGATAATCTGTGAAAAAAATTCAGGTTCCTCTGTGTCCTCCTGTGCTCCTCATGGCATTCGCAAGATTTCACCGCACCAGAACCAAAACAAACATCATTTAAAGCCCAGCATTTATTCTATTAAGTGTGAAACTGAGTCAGAAAGTAAACTCTCTAACAAACAGTAATGATCCAATGATGACATGAGCTCCACCCAGTGGAGAGCTGTGGCAGTGAAAAGTGAGGACTCCTCCAGTTAGAATATAAAAACTAGCTGCAGAAAGAGGTAGAGCACCGTGACCTGGCTCTGGACCCTCAAGGCTTTTCCACAGAGGAGCTGTCTGTCAGGCAGGTGGGCAGGAAGATGAGACTCAGTGGGAAAAAACAGGAGGACGGGAAAAGCTCCTGCTCTCGCAGATGCAGGAGTTCGAACAGGAGTTTGATCTGCCTGAAGCAGTCACCTGCTACCTGGCTCCAGATGGGAAGCTCCACATCCAGGCAGCCAAAGCTCCGTGTGTTGAGGAGGTTGAGAGAGAGGTGACTATCAAGAGGAGTTTAGAGGAGAAAATACAGTAGAGCGAGTGTTCGGCAGCACAGAGACACACAACAGGATTACATTAGAATCATATGAGCTTTTGTATTCATGTTAAATATTAATGTTTTAATGTAATGTGCACTAGCACTTACATTCACTAACTCTACCATCTTCTTTGAACAGAAGTGAGAGAATGAAACGTGAGTTTAAGTTTGCTTAAGCTGAGAAGAGGTGATCATACATGAACTCCTGCTAAGCTTAAGTAACATAACAGTGTGTAACACATGATTACTATGACATGCTGGGAACAGTCCATTAAATTAGGTAAAGGTCAGTATGGGTGTTGCCATATATACTTTTATTTACTTGTTCACTTACTTGTCTTTAACAGCACACATTTCATGTAAGGGAATTAAATGTCATTCCTTCGTTATTCAGGCCTGTTTTACTTGTTATGATGCTGCTTTGACTGTAATGTTGACATCTGGCAACAGACATCAAGCTGAAACCTCTGTTCAGGTGGCAATATAATATAATGTAAGATCAGACAATATATGATCAAACTCACTTGACCCATCTGGAAATAATCAGATCACCAATCTATAATCCATTACATTCAGGACCAGGAGAAATTAATGTAAAACACTATTGTAGCCTACAGTGGTACTGATGCTGTAACAGGATGTAAAAAAAAAATATTTAATAGCACAATTCAGTTAAGCAAGTTATCAAAGGTCCATGTACAAAATACATAAACCCGCCACATCATTTAATAACCCTTACCATGACCCTCACTCTGCTTAGCTGTTGTCTTTATAATAGTATGTAGAAGTGACTCATTTTAATTAAAATGTGTGAACACACTACAGCAGGTATTATAAGATCCAGCAGCTGCTTGTCCACATTTGACTCAGGAATGACTAGATATTTCCACTGTGTGTCCACCTTGGATTTCCATTTTGCGGTCATCTATTTAAACTGTGATCATTAAAAAAATGTTGCTGAACCTGCAATTAGACCTACAACGACCTGCTCTATGAAAAGTGCCATGTGATAACTTCTGTTGGCACCATGTAAATAATTAATTGGCTTTAAATTGAACAGGTGTAACTGCTCAAAGTTTAGCTTAAAATCTGTAAAGAAATGAAAAATAAACCTAATTTTAACAAACTTCACTAAAGTATGTGGATCGATCAAAAAAAGCTGTGTATGCAAAAAAAGTAGGCCCTATGTTATAATAGTTTTTATTTATTTATTATTAGTAAAAGAAAAATTAGTGAAATCATTGCAAAATGACAAATCCGCCATTTTCTGCCCAAAGTCGGAGAGACGACATTTTGAGCAGAGCACAGAACTTTCCAGAGAAACAAGCTAGCTACAAGACCACTTACCAGATGGCAAAAATAATTATTTAAAACCATTAAATAGTCTTTTGAAACCTTTTTATTCCAAGTCTTATCCATACTCATGGTCAATGACTTTGAAGCTGGGTAACAGTTAGCAAAGTTAGCCCTAAAGCTAGTGTGACTAACTGAAATTTGACAACACAAAATTATGAGACAAAAATAATCCTGCAAAAATGATTAAAAAAAAAAAAGCAAACTAATATTTAATCGTCACTTTAATGTGGCAACATCTAAAATTTTCATAAATGTCTGTGAATTGACTATTTATATATGAGGGTAACAGAAGGGTGATGGAGCCACTGGCCCACTGATGAAGGTATTGAACTGGCTGTCTGTGGTGACAGATAAAAATTATAAATCAACTAGGATCGAAATCGTAAGGATTACCACCATGGATATTAAACAGTTAATATGAAAATGAAAATATTGAACTGGTTCAAATAGTCTAATTTTCATATTGTCAGGTTTAGTGTAGTGTTTAGATTAATTAAAGTATTGCAGCAAAAACAAAGGTATTTTGATTTGTGAGCCCTCCACCTCTCGCTCACAGGTTCACCCTGTCCAGCCAGAGAGGAGATGCAGCCCAATTGGCTGCCACGCAATGTGCAGGAGAGTTTATTGGATTGGTGGCCCACATGTCCATACAGTCCAGAAATGTAAGTATCTCCTCAAAGGTACGGTAAGGCTGTGCCTTGCTGGAGCATCAGGTATAGTATCCTTAGTGGCAATTCCATCGTCACACACACATTATCTGCAATTTTTCCTCTTCCTCCTAAAAAAAATAAAAAATAAAAACCTAATGATAAGTTTATATTATAGATAGGTGATAGGCCTGATTTATGGAGAATTAATGGTAAGTTTAGGATATTGAGTAAACAAAAGATTGTAAACTGAGGAAAGGGCTTCAACAGGGTCTTTTGGCAATGTTCATTATTACTGATGCCATTATTAATGGCAGTTAATTGAAGTTGACATTAAACTAAATGCCAGTTTACAATGACAACATAAATGCAATAGCCAGAAACTAACAACTAACATAGTTATTGATAGACTATTAAATTATTTTGTGAACAAAAAGGACCAAATGTGATGGGACATTGCCAAAGGGTTAGGGTTAGGGTGGGATTAGACCCTCTTTAAGCCTTTTTCACCTGTAAAGAAAAAAAAAGAAAATAGAAAAAAAAAACTAATGATAAGTTTAGGATATGGACTAAGAAGAAGACATTCCTTTATTAGTCCCACAGTGGGGAAATTCAGTTTTTACACTCTGTTGTTCACACAGTACATATACATGTCAATGGGGAGATGTCAGAGTGAGGGGGCTGCTCCTGACAAGCCCCCAGAGCAGTTGGGGGTTCGGTGCCTTGCTCAGGGGCACCTCGGCAGTGCCCAAGAGATAAACTGGCACCTCTCCAGCAACCAGTTGGTCTTGGTCCATGGGGGACTTGAACCAGCATCCTCCACGTCCTAACCCAAGTCCTTACAGACTGAGCTAATCATAAGTTCAGATATAAAGAAGTGATTGTGAGAGTGATATATACCATATAAGACCCAGACCCAGACCATTAATAACCAAAGCTGGGCAATAGAAAATAAAATCCTCCATCTTGGTAAATGCAGTTTTACATTATGATACAAAGGTGAAGGTTTGATTTTAACTTTGGTGGGGACACTTTTTATTGGACGGCTAATACTCACGCTTGTGTAAGTGTGCACGTTGTGTCGGCCCACCCGTGTGGCTTTCTGTGCTGCTCTGTTGTTTTTTTTCTTGCAGGAGCCTTGGTGGGTCGTCAGAGTGACTGGCAAAAGGTGTAAAAGGGCTGCTTCTCCCAGGCTATGCTCTCTGTTGACGGGTAGCCTCAACATCTCCTCATGGCCTGTCGTAGTATAACGTGATGATGAGTGGTTGGCCAGACTCAGGAGGCTTGCTGCTGCAGAAATCTGGCTCTCTGAAGCTGGAAACAGAAGGGAAAGTGGTTTCCTTTGCATCAAGTTCTAGCTAACACTTCATGGCTGTTGCATGAGTGTTTGATTTTCCTTGTTTGATATCTTCCAGATTGAGAAGTGTCTGCTCCAGCAAGGGGAAGATACTTCTGTTTGGAGGAGCATACAGTTGTTTATGGTTTTAATTCTGCAAAGATCCTTACATTGTTTGACTGACATAACATTCAGGTAATGGTACTGTGTGCAAATTGTGATGAATTATTATTTTGTTTCATATTACTGACTGAAAAACTTAACGTTTGCTGTTGATTTTCATGCTTTTGTCTAATTCTGACTTTATTGTATTCCAGCTTGTGAAACAGAAACACGGTGCTGCTCCTGCTGCTGCTGCTGCCGCCGTGAGGCCAAAACCTGAATGTGACAAGAAAATCCAGCAGGTAGGATTAAAACACTGTTGTCTGTAGTATAAAAGAACATTGTGTGTTTCGGCCTGAAAAATAGCTGTGCCAAATTTGATTTGGTTAATTAATTGAAGCTTTTTGAACTTTGAATTGAATAAACCTCTGTGGGTTTGATTAAATGTGGCTGCCCATATGAGTTTGCAAAGATCAGCCTAAAAGTTCAGCTGATGTCACATTCTGCCTCTCTGTCCCTTTCTCCAGCCGCATGCCCACTTCTCCAAACCTGTTCATGGCCATGCTCTACCAATCCATCAAACGCCCTCTGACTTTTCCACCTGCCCAAGCCACATTGCTTATGGTGCAATCGCACCAAGAGAGAAGCTAACATTTTGTGCATTATGATGAGATACAAAGTCAATGCAAAGGGTGAATAGATGTGAATTTGCGCCAGGCAATGAGAATGGCAGGAATGACACAATGCGGACATACAAAATTCGCATCGTTCACATACTTGCGGGACGTAAAATATTTCAACTCCTGTGAGATTCACATGACATGACAAAAGCCTGTCAGCATTGAGATTCTCCCCCTTTTGTCACTGTTAATTCAGAACTGGAGGAAAAAATATTGTAGTCTGTGGGCACCCAGAGCTACGATGGTACAGAGACTGGGTGAAAATCTGTGTAAAAGCGTAGACCATCTATGGTAGAAATAACAATGTTGCTGCTGTATTTATGTCTAGATGACTTTATCTTAGGTGTTGATGGAGCAGCTGCATGGTCTTGCACTGATTGAGCCAGACTCTAGTCAGAAAACAAACATTTTAAAAGTTGTTTGCTTGTCATCTTGCAGACAGACCTGATGAAGTATGAATTCAGACTTTTTACAAATCTGCATTATTGTGCTGTTATTTTGGCATCCTTTTAATCTGTTTACTGCAATTAAATCACAGCACAATCTGTTTCTTTTGGGTTCATACAGCAGTAGCAATGAGTGGCTTGCTAGACACTCTCTGTGCATTGGCACTGTGTGCGTATGGCACTAGAGCATGCCACCAGGTGATGTTGTGAATATCTGGGACTTCCACAACATGTACAAAGCAGCAGCAGTGGTTCATTCTTCCATGGTTGATGGCAGGAATAGTAGAAAGAGAAGTTATTGATCTCTTTGGAGGCAAACTCCTTGTCCTCTCCGGCCCATTTAGCACACAGTGATAGCACACAAATGATACCAGCAGTCCAAATATGCCAGTAAAGCAAGGTGACAATTCACTTTTCTTTTGGTGTGAATGCAACATGCCTCTTGCCTCAAGCCACTCCCTCTTATCTTGTACAGTATAACATACTATGATATATGCAGTATAACATGTTTCCCTCCTGTCCCACTCACTTGACCTTCCTGCTTCAAATTTTTCCCAATTAAATACTGGTTCATTTCTGCTTGTAGTCTGTTTGTCTGTTTTACATTGTTGTTTCATGTCTCTGTTTTCCAGCCACCTGTGCCCTCTACCTGTCTGTCCTTTTGGGGAAGTTTCAACAGCTTAATCAAAAATACCCAACACGTTTGGTGACGTTTGGACAAACTCTCATTGATTTATGAACAAATTTGTGTCATGTCTATACACATGTATGGAACTCTCCACTATGGAGTCTTTTTTTTAATAGTTTTACACACATTGTGCAAAATTGTTAGAAAACATCCTGTAGGTTTTGTATTGACTGGACAAGCAAGTTCTGATGTATAATGAGACTTGTAGCACCCCCTAGTGGTCGATGTCAATGTTACTTTCAGGGTATGTTCCAGGTACTCTTGTAGATATCTGCTGCAAGATTTGTGATATTGTATAAGAGCTGTCAATCGATTAAATTGATTAATTACTTAATCAGTTTAATGAATATTTATTCTTTATTTTATTAACTATTTGCATGATTGTCCATAGTTAAACATGATTAATTGCAAATTAGTCACACATTTTTATCTGTTCAAAATGTACCTTAAATACAGATATGTTAGGGGAATATTAATGCTTAAACACGCCACCAAACTACAAATATTGGATATTATCAAGGAATGTTGGATATACTGTATGTTGTGAGTGGGTGGTGTGTGTCAAGTGAAAGCAGCAATGGACTCTAGTCTAATGTATGATTTTACAAAGGCATTGTACTGATAGAGCCCTACGCTGTGGTGGGTGGGCTTCGATCAGCCTATCACCCAGCACCAGCACCCTCCAAAGGGTCTGGATGCGGTCTGAAGCAGATAAGCCCAACAGAAGAATATTTACTTTTGTTTTCATGGCTTCTTATTTTTTGTTTGTTTTGTTTTGTCTATTTTGTTCATGTTTCCTCTGATTGAATGTACAAATGTCTCTACCTCTGTCCAGTGGTGGAAGAAGTACTTCCACAGAAGTAGTAATATGACTGTGGGGGTCACTTGCCACTCAGCAGCCTGGTTGGGTTAATTATGTCCGAGGAGAGGCAGCTGTGGAGCCTAATTGCCCCTGATCAGAATCAGGTTGTTGAAGTCTATATCTACCCCTCAGAGGTAAAGAAAGTGTTGTCCTGTTTTTGCGCTAGCTGTATAGGGGTGTATGAATCTGCACAAGTACCATGTGAACCTATCTGTGGGATTTGCTCACCATTTAGGTCTTTGTCAGAGTGTCTTTCAGTGGGTTAGGTCTGTGTGGCCTGCCTTAGCCGGTTCCTTGGTTTCCTTTTTGTTCTAGTCTGCTGCTCAGCAGCGGTGATTTAGTTTTAGTCTTTTCATGATATATTGAGTGTAGGGAGCCTTCCTTTTAGGCCTGTTTTCATTTGGTGTTTCCCCTCTCCCTTTTAATTGCTTTCGGGATTAACTTTAAGATTTCCTTGGCCTGCAATTGTGCCCCTCTCCCCCGTTCCCCTGACAACTACAGTGTAAAAACACTCTGTTACAAGTAAATGGCCTACATTCAAAATTTTACTCAAGTAAAAGTAGTATCAGCATTAAATATACTTAAAGTACAAAAAGTGAAACGGGAGCAGCTGTGGCTCGGACGGTAGGTTGGTGAAGGTTGGCGGTTCAATCCCTGGCTGCTCCTGTCCCCAGGCTGTATAAATATACAGAGGGTTGTGTCAGGAAGGGCATCTGGCATAAAACACACACCGAAACAAGCATGTGAATCTATGACGATTCGCTGTGGCGACCCCTGAGGGGAGCAGCCGAAAGGAGAGCACCAAAAAGTGAAACAATCATAAGTATACTATGTCAAAAAACAAGTCATAGTATTGTATGTCAAAAAGAGTCATAGTATGTCAGAAAGAGTCTGATGTAGTATGATGAAATAAAAAAAAAAAAAAAAAAGTCATAGTATTGTCCATCCATCCATCCATCGTCAACCGCTTATCCCGTTACAGGTTGCAGGGGGGCTGGAGCCGATCCCAGCTGGCATTGGGAGAAGGCGGGGTTCACCCTGGACAGGTCGCCAGTCCATCGCAGGCCACATAGAGACAGACAACATATAGACAGACAACCATTCACACTCACATCCACACCTATGGGCAATTTAGAGTCATCAATTAACCTAAACAGCATGTCTTTGGATGGTGGGAGGAAGCCAGAGTACCTGGAGAAAACCCACGCTTACACGGGGAGAACATGCAAACTCCATACAGAAGAGTCCCAAGCCGGAATCGAACCTGCGACCCTCTTGCTGTGAGGCAACAGCACTAACCACCGTGCAGCCCATGTCATAGTATAGTATGTTGAGAAAAAACAGTATTTTTTCAGAATCATATCACATCACATACTTAATTACTGGATTATAATTAGTGATGCATTAATGTGTACATTTTTATGTTGCAGCTGTTAAATGTGGAACTAATTTTCATTACTTTAAAAGAAATGAAAATATAGAGTTTATGTATTGCTGGGAGGTTAATTTATAATAATATATCATAATGTATTAGTTGATTATATTTTGAAATATTAATCAGAATCTGCAAACTAACTACAACTATTGTATAAATGTAGTGAAGTAAAAATAGCAATATTTGCCTCTGAAATGTAGTGAAGAATAAATTAGCATGAAATGCAAATACTCAAGTACAATTACTGCAAAACTGTACTCGTGTACAGTACTCGAGTAAATGTACTTAGATACATTCCACCACAATATTTGATTATTAAAGCAGACTGGAATTCTTAACGGTTTACGAAATGGTCAAAGATATGATTTACAGATTGAAATAATCAGAGAGATGATTTACATTTGATTACACTTTTTTTAACCTCTTTTTGCGGTTTAGTCATACATAGCATGATGTGAATCATGACCTATATCATTCACTACTTGATGTTGCTCAAATACAAAGAGTCCCATCTGTTAAAGGTGTGGATTACTCAATAGGGACATTTTCAAAATCACATAGGTTCACATATTTCTGAACAAACATGACCAAATACAGTGTATATCTGGGACTGGATAGTCTGAGAGCATGCATCTTTTGTCTCAGTGCAAACCAAATAGTACACCAGGATAATAAAAATAATGGAAATGCTATGTTGTAACTAATATGCAACTGTTGTGTCTTTTGTCAGTGGAAGCAGCTCTATGAGACTCAGACATTCCTCAGATAGGTAACACAAAAGGCTGATAAAGGTTGAGTAATACTGGAGTAATAGGGCTTTGTGTTGTAATACCTTAAAGTAGACAGGAGGGGGCGCCGATGATCTGGTAGAATAATGACAATAAGCTATCAACCAAATACACAAAGGTGACCATTTCCTGTTAGTACCCGCAGCATTACGTGTACCCTGAAGCTACAGTGAGTTTCCTCTTACATCAGCAACCACATTAATGAAATTAATTGAAAGCTCAAGTCACCTACATGAGTCATATAGCTGAGAGGAAATCCCCACTGCACGACATCATTGTATACTGCAATCACGTTTCATCCAGCTGAACTGAGTCAACGCAATATATGAGAGAATATTTTCTAATCGATCTCATTATCATTGTCGCGAAGTTTTACATCCATAAATGCAAAATTGCGAGAGTTTAACTTCATTTTAATGTTTTCGAGAGAGAGATTGGACTAAATGTCTTCTACAAAAAAATGTAAAAAGCTATAGAACAGTGAGCTTGTGTTCCCATTGAAATTACTATTATTTATGGATTTATTTATTTATATTAACCCCTGGCATGTTTTGTGTTCTCTGTTATTTATGTTTATTTATTTTTACTTTATTTCATTTATATATTGTTTATGTACAGTATATAGTGGTTTAATTTTTCTTTGTATTGTTTTTTTTATTTACAATATAGTCTACTGGGGGGGGTAACAGTAGTTTATTATAGGAAGTGATGTTATAAATCCGGGTCCTTTGCTGTAGTTGTAGAAGTGGTACTTTACCGGAAGAGAACAGAGAGCGTCTTTTTACTCTTTTTTAATATCTCCCCCCGTCCTCCAACGACGTGTTTGCTCAGTGACAGTCTCCTTTCATGTCATTTCTAATGAGGCTCCGTTTTACGGAGCGGAGACGACGCCATTAGCATTACTAGCATACACATCTGTCTTTTACATTTACGCAATAACCTATCTGTAATTGTTATGCTAAAAAGAAGCCGTTCCTACATTATGATACAAAGGGTTTCACCCACTGTGTCGCATCCTGCCTCGGACGTGACACTCAGCACGCTCCCACCCGGTCTCATTAGCATGTGCGCACGTAACGTCTCCGGAGGAGGCAGTCTTTAAAAAGCGGGAGACACCCTCCCTGCGGCACCACTTCTGCGGAAAAGCTGCACTCAGGAAGAAGCAGACACATTCCAGCTCGTACTTCCACCTGTGTAACTGAAGCCTTAAGGTAAGATAACCCAGCAGCCTCAAACACCACACACTACATATCATGTATACTTCAGGGTTCTCCGGAAACTAGCCTTCGTTCTGAGCCTTTTGTCTGGTTGAAGTAGTTGAATGGGGGACTCCAGCAACCTGATGCGCGTTTTAAGAGGATACGCAAAGGGGCGTGTCGCTGGTCAGTATCGATACAGTTGATTGGTGTCCGCTGCTGCATGTGGCTGCATCAACTATATATTTTTTACATTTTAGTCTACCCTTAACATATGCGTTCATTTAACTTGTGTAATGAAGTGTGTGTGAAAAGGAGTAGCAGGGCAGGATGTAAGCCCGTCAGAGTAGTTTTAGAAAAGGCTGAGTAGAGTAGAGGCTCATGCCAGTTAAATTAATGGGTTTTAACGAGGATGGTAAATGATGGGTATATAGCCTACCTATCAGAAATGACCTAGCCTATATCACGGTGCACGTGAATGCAACATAGCACATATAATCGTAACAGGCTATCCCAGTGACATATACTATACCGTAACAACCTTTAAGTGCAGCTGGGTTGAATCTGTGTCTATGGCTGCATCAGGTGGTTAGTGTTAATGTAATATGCGCAGTGTTACACAAGCGGTTACGCATGCCCCCTGAGCCCGTGGCGATCACCATCCACACAGCAGCCACGAAGATAAATGATCCTGGAACAGGAGATGCACTGCACTGCTATGCCAGCCCAGGAGGAACCAGATCTGAATGACAGTACGGTACTGGTGCTGCTATCACTGGTGTTTCAGCGCGGTGCCAGATGTGCATGACTCTCATTTTTATTTTAATTATTCAAACACTGAGTGTATTTTCTGACTGATCAGACTAATGCCATACTTGGCACAGTGTTGTGGGTGAATAATTGTTAGTTGCAGCCTCTTGGCAGATTGACTGCATTCTATGATTGCACAGTAGAAACAAAATCTAGTTTTACCTGCTGGTAAAATTACTCCAGTGGATCAAAAGTTTGGATGTTTTGTCTGATGATCACATAGTCTGAAATAAACTTGGTAAAAAGTGGTAAAATGAAAGACCAGATAATGACCCTCAGCTGTGACACTTGACACCCCATCAGAGCTCAGTAAACCCCCCACTGACCTATTGGTGATCAGATGAACTCAATTCAATTTAGTTTGTTTTTATACAGCATCAAATCACAACAGACCGTAGTCTATAGTGTAGAGATAGTTTAGAGACCCAACAAGAGACCCCTCATGAGCATTGTATTGCTATGGTAATGTCCTGTGGTGAGGAAAAACTCTGCTTTACTGGGTAGAAACCTCAGCTCTGGGTGGCTGCCATCAGCCATCTAGAGAGAGAGAGACAGATGGAGGGAGAGAAAGGGGGGTGCACAGCAGCTGTAAGAACTAATATAAATAGGACTAAGATCAAAAATCACTAGCGGTGGATGTAAAAGAGTGATAGTACAACTATCAGCATTAGTAGCTGTATTAATAATAGGAATATAACTAATACTAATAATAATAAAAAGGCTGATAATGATGGAGCAGTGGAAGCAGTGAAGGAGCAGAGAAAGAGAGAGGACCCGAGTGTGTCATAGGAAGTCCCCTGGCAGTCTAGGCCTGACTAGGGGCCGGTCCAAAGCAGCCTGATCCGGCCTTAGGGCCAGCCCTAACTATAAGCGTTATCAAAGAGGAAAGTATTAAGCCTACTCTTAAAAGTGGAGAGGGTGTCTGCCTCTCGGACTGAAACTGGGAGCTGGTTCCACAGATTCATAATGTACAGGGGACTAATTTAGTAATTAATACTACTTAGTTAATACTCAGTAATTTAGTTGTTCAGTTGTGTGCTACTTAAAGTTCCAGTAGGATGAATGTGTTTGGCATCGTTGGGCAAAAATTCCATAATAACCTTTTAGCATTTAATAGGTCTTAGAGAAAACTGGACTTCTGCACCTCCCCAGGCTTTAAAAAAGCTAGCCCATGATGGAAGACTATGACCAATCACAGGTCATTTCAGAGAGAGAGAGAGAGAGAGAGCATTCCTATTGGCTGTTCATTCAACGGAGGCAGCTATCAATCACTTGCAAACTCTGTTCAATCGGTCCAACTAAGCAGGCTCAACATCCATCCCCCCTCTCTTTTTAAACTGTATCACATTAAGTTCTTTCAGCTACTAATGATCCTTCTTGTAATCCTCATTCAGTCGTGCTACAGTAGTAATGTGACCGGTCTGTACAGCATGTTTCAACAGTAAAGACAGGAACTGGGTCCAGTATTGAATATGTTCAGTAATCCTTTACTGTACGCCAACAAAGGGTCCTCTTGTAAAGCTCACCTCAGGGTCAGAGCCTGGTATGTATTAAGCTTTCACCTCAGAGTGAGAGATAAGTGGATAAAGGGATATTGGGTATGACTGTCCTACTTACCATATCCTACTATTGTGTGCAAACTCACCACGGAGAGGTCTTAAATATCCTCTCAAGGAAGGTATTACAGTATATTAATCCTGTCGGGCGCTCCACTACGTGCTTGTCTCCACGTCGCTGAGAGCTAGGCTTGTCGTGCCTGTGATGTAAACACACTCATTGGCCAAGTCTGCCCAACCAGGACACATAAATCGTAGTGTGTGTGTGACATAAGCCGGGGATGGTGGAGAGCAGCTGCAGTACTTTCCCAGGCAGTGGTTGCCATGGAGACCCAGAGGGGCGCTGTGAAGCAAAAAGTTACTGTCCATTTATGGAAGTAAGCATGAGACAAGAGTGGTGGACTAATGCAGAGGAAACTGGAACTTGTGGCTGTCTGAGGTCACACTCTTGGGGTTACGAAAAGGGCAAACTTTCAATTACATGATGGAGATGAAAAGGGAATTCCAAGATTGACCCAGTCATTGTCGGATGAGAAAGCACTCACATCCTCCGTTTGTGTGGGCCTCTTAGTAACAACACATTCAAGCTGTCACCTACATTATGCAGAGTCTCTGTTTCCACTCTCACCTTCTCCCCCTCCTCTTTTTAAGTTCTATTTACCTGCTTATCTACTTCTCCAAACACCTCTTTGTTTCCCACAGATGTCCACAAAGGAGAAGCTGATCAGCCATGTGATGAAGGAGGAGCCTGTTGGCAGCAGGAACAAGGTGACGGTGGTGGGCGTCGGCATGGTGGGCATGGCCTCTGCCATCAGCGTGCTGCTCAAGGTGAGACATAGAGGTGTGAAGACAAAGAGCTGAGGGATGTGTGTGTGTGTGTGTGTCTTTTGGTGAAATGAGGAAAGACAAAGTAGATGGGATCTTAAAAGGTATATCGATGATACTAAAGAGTTATTACAGAACTAAGTACAAGAAACAAAGAGTGAAATCATGCACCTTACATAACACCTTGAAAAGCAAATCTTTAATAACTTAAAGTACCAACAAATGGAATAATAAGACTTTGCAAAATAGTCTCTGAACCTCCAAGGGCTGCAGTCAAACAGTAACACTCGGTAGAAATAACATAAACACCCGCATGCTACCTTACTATACAAGACCAGACAGGAAAAATCACATTTCCCCATATCGTCCTGGTCCAGTCAGAAGAAGTGGGCTGGATCTGTGCCCACTGAGGAACAACAAGGCTAAAAGAAACCAGGTCACATCAATTCAGCTACTTTGAATAAGCCTCTCTATAGCTTTATCCATGTAATATGCAGTAGGATACACTGTGTAAAGTGTGTTGTTAGACTGGGATAATTAAATATGATAATTTATCGTCTTTCATTGGAGTCGTATCGTGATGAAATCATACCATGATACATTTACGCATTACCCGTTACAATTATGTCATCTAGACTGATAATAACAAGCGTATACTAACTCAGATTTCTCATAAAATCTGAATTGATGGGAGTACCCCAGTGTAGTTAAATCACACTATTGATTTAATGGGATTACTCTGTATTTGTGTGCATGCAAGTAAACTAAAGCATTTATTTTTTTCTCTATAATTTCACTACAAATGTTGTTGTCTGTTTGGTTTGCAGTAAACTTCTTAATAAAAGAGAAACTACTCATTACTTTTCATTTGTCTAGTATTTAATTTACACAAAAATTGGTTTTACCATGTGGCTATTTCATAGAGACTATTTATTAGGGCTATGAATCGTTTAAAATAGTTAATCGTGATTAACCGCATGATTGTCCATAGTTATTTCCTTAGGTTTTCTGCTTTCATATGATACCAGTATCTTCACTGAAGCTCACTAAGCTCAGCCTGCTGCAACCTAAAAATCACTATCTGTGTTAAAGAAATTTGTGGCAAATTTGCGTTAACTTTGACAGCCTGGCTGTTTATTTATTTATTGAAATACATGGTATTGAAGAAAACATGATGGTATATTGTGATATACTGTGTATCGTTATCGAGATATGAAATGACCGATATCGGGATGGAAGATGTTGGCCACATCGCTCAGCCCTAATTGTACATATGTATGTATCTAATCAGGACTTGTGTGATGAGCTGGCCCTGGTTGATGTGATGGAGGACAAGCTGAAGGGTGAGGTCATGGACCTGCAGCATGGATCCCTCTTCCTCAAGACGCACAAGATTGTGGCAGACAAAGGTGAGAATGCACAAAAATGGCTTTTCATACTGGTACGTCACTTGACCTTCACTGAAACTATTACTTCAGAACGTCTCTCCTTTTGTCAATTTGTCAGACTACAGTGTGACAGCCAACTCCAAAGTGGTGGTGGTGACGGCCGGCGCCCGCCAGCAGGAGGGCGAGAGCCGTCTTAACTTGGTGCAGCGTAACGTCAACATCTTCAAGTTCATCATCCCAAACATTGTCAAGTACAGCCCCAACTGCATCCTGATGGTGGTTTCTAACCCAGGTTAGACACACAGGGGTGTGAGTGAGTGAGTGGAGAAGGGAAATGAGAGTTGAGGAGAGTAACACCTTCTAGATGAAATGATCTTCATTCTTTTTTAAAGAGTTGTCCCCTTTGCCCTTCCAGTGGACATCCTGACCTACGTGGCCTGGAAGATGAGCGGTTTCCCACGTCACCGCGTCATCGGCTCTGGCACCAACCTTGACTCTGCCCGTTTCCGCCACCTCATGGGAGAGAAGCTCCACCTCCACCCATCCAGCTGCCACGGCTGGATCATCGGAGAGCATGGAGACTCCAGTGGTATGCAGCCCTCACTAAAAATAAAATCCATACACAGCCTTCCATGTTGGCTGGTCTGCTGCAGATCTTTTAATGCAGTTACACCATTTGCATGTTTCATGTTGTTTCATGTTGCCGTGATTTCCTTTGTGTAAAGACCGTTTCAGTGGTATTGCTTTGCTAGGCAACAGCTTGGTCCATGTTTACTTCCTGTCAGCTTATGTCACTCACATAGGCTTCGTCTGAAATATCATACTATGCACTACATACTCAACAAGAGTACTATTGTTCAACATACTTTAACGCAGTAATTTATATTGTCACTTTCTGAGAGCCTCCTCACCGCTTGGAGACGTGTAACCATGGTAACCTGTATCAACCTCATGTGACCATAATGATGGACTGTAGGAAGTGTAAAGTAATTTAACATGTATGTTAGGAGTAGCAAAGTAAAATCTTATACTGACAGTTAAATTGAGTTTCCTGTCAACATCATTTATGAATGTTGTTCCTACAGCATTGTATTGTGGGATATTTATGCTGCCATTGTGTCCAGGGTTGCATACTGTAATATTTCACCGGAAATAGTATGCAACTTGTGTACTATTGGTTTGGTATTAAGGTTTTGGACATACTAAAATATCTCACATATTGTTTTATCATACTAAATAGCATGTTAGTATGGAACTTCAGACACAGCCATACACTGCAACAGGAAATAAACTGGGACACACTGTGAATGTTTACGTTCACAACTGTGAGAAGGTCTATAGATTAACTGATTTACCATTGTTGTATTGTTGTTGTCTGTTTGTCACAGTGCCTGTGTGGAGCGGTGTGAATGTTGCCGGAGTTCCTCTGCAGAGCCTCAACCCACAGATGGGGGCCGAGGGTGACAGCGAGAACTGGAAAGCTGTTCATAAGATGGTGGTTGATGGGTGAGTTTTTTAATTTGAGAGAACTTCCTGAACTGAACTATAAACCATTTTCTCTCACACACACACTCATCTATCTAATCTGCAAAGCAATCAGCCCTGTGTAAATACAGACCATCTGTCCAGCACTGACATGGGAGCTATATATATTACGTTTTATTGAAACACACCTTTCAGAGGTTTGATAGTTTCACAGTCACAGTTGCCTTTTAACATAAAGAAAACAAATGACAACAGAGTCAACTGATTCCAGTGGAGCTGACTAACCCTGGTGAGGAATTTGTCCAGGGCTGTGGGCCAAAATGCAAGCAGAGGCGGGTACACAGCATACACTACTGTGCTAAGGGCTTACTAGAACAAACACGATAGCTATGCTACTCACTCCAACATAATGCTGTATAGCAGTGCTCATGGCCTCACTTAAACTCCCAGGTGTGCATTAATGAGACACCAGACCCGATGAAAGACAGGTTCACCCTAGATGACTTTAAGTGACGTATCCATGCTACCTGAACCACCTCAGCACTGCTAAATGTGTTGCGTATGCCTGTTATTGTATGTTGTAATATCAAGTTGTGCCATTTCTTTGAAATTGAAATGATGCAACAGTTTGCCCTGTAAACTTTGATATTGTACCACTGATGTTTCCCTGTTAGCCAACCTGACCAGCCCTAGCTAGGTGTGTAGGGAGGTCAACCATGAACAACACGATAGTTGATTTATCTATCAGAGATATTTGGTTTCAGGTATGAAATAAAATATAAAGGACAGACAAAGAAAAGGGGTGAATGTGTACGGAGGATGTCTCAACAGAATCAGTAATGTAATGCATGGCTAATAAGAGCAGAGGTGGTGATAAAATGAAGCTTCACATTGGTTTATACACTGTAGTCATACATCCCATCTGGAAATCAGCTGATTGAATCATTGTTTATCAGTCACCCACCAATCACAGCCCATGCTCATGGCAAGGCGGTCCATTTAAATATAGCTCCCTCTTCCCTGATCCCTGCTACACAGCACTGCTGCTGGCCAGGCCTTGCCACCACCACCCCAGCCTCCACCTTCTAGTTCAGAGCCCTAACAGGCATGGCTCAAAGATTAAACATGGTATTCAGTATCTCCTTTTGGGCTCACTCGTGTATATTCAAGAGGCTTTCTGCATTGCGTTCCCTGTCTTGGCTTAGCATGCTTCTTGGCTAATCCAGGCATCATCTTGAGAGTGGAGCCATCAATACCAGATATAACTACAGTATATGTCCATTTGTGTAATAAATGTTTAAATCTATGATAAGAGTCTTCCTGACTGAACAGGAGGGATATTAGAGGAGAATGACAAAATGGGAGCAAACACTCTCAAACACTAAAGCAGACAGATTTTGTTCACGTTCAGGACGCACGTTGTTCTCACTTTTAATGTATTTTCTTATTATTATGTGTGTGCACTGCAGGGCCTATGAGGTTATCAAGCTGAAGGGCTACACTTCCTGGGCCATCGGTATGTCCGTGGCTGACCTGGTGGAAAGCATCGTGAAGAACCTGCACAAAGTGCACCCCGTGTCCACACTGGTCCAGGTGAGAGGATTGAGAGCAAGCCATAGTTTTAACTGTTTGGTAAATCCTACGTGATGAAATTCAAATTCCTGACCTTGCTGTGCTCCCTTCCTCCAATAGGGCATGCATGGAGTGAAGGATGAGGTCTTCCTGAGCATCCCCTGCGTCCTGGGCAACAGCGGCCTGACGGACGTGATTCACATGACTCTGAAGCCCGAAGAGGAGAAGCAGCTGGTGAAGAGCGCCGAGACCCTGTGGGGCGTACAGAAGGAGCTCACCCTGTGAAGAGCGCTCCTCTGAATTCTCCACTCCACTCTGAAACCACGCTCAACGCTGTGTGGGTGACTCCCTCCCACCGTACCTCCTGTGCTCCTCACGGCAGCAGGTGAATGCCACCTCTGAATATCTGAGAAGTGTTGGTAGCTAAACCAGTGGAAGTTGGATGTTACCTTCAGATATTCACACACAGGTGTCATTTTCCTCGGCTGCCTTTCCCTCCCATCCTCCTCCCACCATGACTGAATTCTGGGAAACCCAACTCACACCTTCAACCTTTGAGCTCAGCCTGTGTTGGAGTGAGGACGTAGCTATTTGTTGTCTCGTCTGCATAGAAAAAGTAAGGCCTTTGTATATTGAGTGTGTACATGAGCGTATACATTATATGTACTGTATGTTACTGTGCAGTTACTGCTTCTTCTGTACACTCCTTGTTCGTATTTATTCTGTATGTTCGGATTGTTGCCAGCTGTTTTTTTCCACTTGGTAATCTCTGTTTATTTTTTAGTATAATGGAGACATTCCTTTTCCCTATGAGGAGGGCTTCCTATCCACCTCCAGTCACTACAGGACTGCTGCATACAGTATATCACTGGGCCAACATCCTATGATACCAAAGTACCTTCTCATATGAGAAGAAGCAATGCTACATTTACTGCTGGGCATTGAAGCCTTTGTAAACAAGCCGAACCACAAGTGCACTGAGAAAAAGCATTTCAAAATCAATGTTTTACGAACTGGCAACACAGGTCACATCTGAGAGAAGTGACTTGCTCTAATTTAACACAGATAAGAGATAACAGAGAGCCAATGGGGGAAAGAGTCAGCTACAATCGTGACCTATGAGTCAGGTTATGAATCATAACAAAAGGTAATAATCTTGAAGGTGTTGTTTGCACACCCTAAATACCCTCAAAGGGTTTTGTATTTATTTTACTCCAACTGACTCTGGAAAAATAGGAGAGAAACGATGGTATTATTTATAACTGTTAATACTGTTGAGATCTATTTATGTATTAATGTTACAACCATAGATATGGTCTACTAATCACCTGCCTCACTGAGGAACTGCACCTGTCCTGGCAGCTGAATGTTGATTTTTATTTGCTGTAACGTCAAATAAATCTGCCAGGATATAAAGTTTGATCTTCGTCCTTTTCTGTTTCTCATCCAAAACTAGCAAAAGAGAGTTTGTGTGTTTACAGGGCAGCTGACTGCAGGTCAACGCAAGAGACAGTTAGAGGTTTTTATGCAGGAGATCAAAATATCGTCCCTCGATAAGTGACAGCAGGTAAATACCGCTATGGCTCCATTCAGACCCGGCACTAACATGTGTCCTGAGTGATCAGATCACAAGTGGACAGCTTTAAATATGTGTTCACACCTGGCATTACAATGTCTCTGTATGCAAATAAACATGTGACAACCCCTAATGGGATGATCAAATAAATTATCACACAGAGATTAACCATTACATCAGATTTTTTTATTTGTACTGATTTACATAAATCTACAGATATAAAAGAACAGGTGGTCTATGGTTGAATTGGAAACAAGAAAAAAATAACAGCAGATATTCTATCATACAATTCAAAGTGCATTTAGTAAAAGGCTAATTTAAATGAGACCTGTTTACATAAGTTAACTTTTTGATTAGTACAATATTTTTTTTTACTTTTTGTACCCTCCAACACTCTTATTCACAACATTTTCCTCATTTTTGCTGAAAACCTAAACCGGTCAGCATGACTACGAATAAGTGGACAGCAAAAGGAAAACAGAAAAGTAAAGAAAATGAACAGAATTTCATTTGTAATAGAATAAAGACCGTCATCCACCTTAAACAGAGACACTGTACAGAGTAAAACAACCACTGTACATGATTGACTGGTTAATGCAGTCAGACTGGAGGGCAGACCTGAGCAGCTGACACAAAGAACCTCACTCACACCCTTGGAAAGAGACAAAGGAAAACAGGAAATACAAATAATAGTGTGGTCAAGTGGCACGGGGAACTCAAAACTCAGCCCATGAAAAGACTCAAACGATGGTGAAGAAACACAGTTCACGTCAATGTTCATCATCACCTCTACTGTATGAAACAAGATCCCTTTGACTTCATGGCTACTGAACATGATCCAGACCTCATACAGCATTAAATCCTGAGGCTGTCCTTCCTGAAAGGTTGCCCTGTGTATTTATATCAGAGTCTAACCTTTTCATAATGAGGGGAGTGGACATACAGGGCTCTCTACAAACCCCTCTGTACTAGCCCCTAACATTTTGTGCTTACTAGGCCAAATGACTGTCTGGTAAAAGGGGGTTGCAAACAGAACCCGTGAGCTACCCTGCAGTGCAACATGCACGTACAGGTTGTACACACTAACTCTCTGGATGTCAACCCAGCTACACCAAAAACACAAAATAGGCTCCCACCTCACTGTTACCAATATGGCATGTTTTAGTGTACCTGTTTCACAATGTATTTCACAGTGGTTTGTATTTGGTGCAAATGGGTCATGACTGTTAATGACAATGACAATGATCAAAGAAATATTTGGTCAGATCAAAATTCAAATGATGTCCTACGAGAACCGTGGCCAAACACGACAGTCCAGTTCTTCATGAATGTCGTATTTTTAATCATTCTCTGTTGTTGCTGTTCTGATTCCTGTCTCACAAGAACAGATTTTATTGAGATAAAAAGAGGACAAGAAGACATTTAAAAGGGGATAAAACAGAGGAGGAAGAGGAGAGAGTAAGAGAGCATGAAGATATGAATGTACTGGTAGTTAGCATGGGTCAGTAGAGGTCACTAAGGCCGGCGGTCTTGCGGGCTTTCTGCATGAGGGCGCGAAGCTGGAACTGCTTCCTGGACAGGAGGCGTACATGCTGTAAAAAAAGAGAAGAAGAGTCATTAAGGCTAAAACCACAGAGGACCCAAGTGTGTGTATGTCTGTCTCTCAAAGGTAGTGTGTAGGTTTTGGTGGTGTGGCATCCAGTGGTGGGGTTGCAGATTGAAACCTACGCAGTACCCCTCCACTCACTCCTCCCTTTCCAAGACTTTAGTAATTTGCTAAATGCTTTTGAAGCATTAAAAGTGCTGTATGGAAACAGCAAAAAAATACTTTTACACTCGCTTGAGGTGTTTTTTGCCTTTGTTAAAAAAAAAAAAAATAATAGTTGATGCGCTACATAGATTATGGAAACGCCTATGTTGAATAAATTCTGACGAGGCGAAACTCAAATGACTGCTGTTTCATCTCTCAGCGCCTTCTCGTATATTCCCATAATGCTCGCATGTTTGTCTTTGTCTTCGGATAACATGAAACATGACCAATACTAGCATACTTCTCTCATGGATGGTTAGATGTCCAAGCCGATTTGTTTTGTTTCTACGTCACAACCTCTGTTTACTAGCAGATTACAGCCATGCAACCTGTAGAGCCATCTTCTCACCAAACTACGCTGTAGTCAAGTTCATTCGCTGCAAACCAGTTGATGAAAACTCACCTAATTCATCTCTTTTTTTTTGCAAAATTCCAAAAGGTCGCTTAAAAATTTGCACGGCTACTGTTCCTGTTGTTTAGTGTCCGTTTCACTTGTGGAATAGACAAGCTTCTGTTTTCGTCAATAAAACTTTCTACAAAGCCTGCATTATAAATTGCGTATGCGTGGGCATATAAAACTGTGACCCGAAGCATATTCTTTATGCTTCATGTCTATTTTCTTCTGTTTTAAGCATGTAATTACAGTGACTGTGCGTTGGGATCTGAGCAATGCCAAAATGCGTGTGACCAACACAAAATATTGTGTCTGAACACATCCTGTGCAGACATAGACTGAGGACTGAAGCCCTACTAAGCAGACATAATGCTATGCATTAGTTGTAGCTGTGTTGATGTGGTCACCTTAAGAAAAACCTCAAGGTCTATGACACCCCTGCGGAGGGCCTCTCCCAGGTAGAAGATAGTGTCCTCAATGGCATTTTCTTCAGCGTACAGGTTCAGGATCTGTTTGTACAGAGGAGCTGTGGGCACGATGACGTCGTCAATGTCATTGTTCTCTGACTGATTCTCCATCTTCTCCAAGGCCTCGCTCAGCTCCTCATCTTTTCTCTTCAGCAGCTCGATATTCCTGTCAACCTCAGACTAGCAGAAACATAATGATTACAACCACGTCATCAGGACAGACTAAAATACAGATAGAATATTAAAAATAGTGGATCTCTCACCACTTCCTGGTCCAGTCTTGAGACCATCTCCTCCAGCTTCTGATGTCCTTTCTTCAGATCCTCCTCTGTTCGCTTCAGGGCATCCAGCTCCGCCTGAGCTCTGTCCATCTCCTCCTTCATTCTCCAGCGAAGCTTGTCGCTCACAGCTGAAATCAGAGATGCGCGGATGGTGTCCTCACCAATGGTGCCATCTCTGCTCGGACCTTAAGAGGAAGTGGTTAAGAAGCAATGCAAGACGTTGAACAGGAGAATATAACAGCTTTAAAAAAAAAAAACCCTTGGAAAGATGACTCAGATAGATGTAACTCTGTGTTTTCACCATAGAAATAAACAGCTCACGGCAGTGCTCGGTCTCCATGTCAAACAGGAAATAGAAAGTAAACAAAGCAAGGGGCTCCTGGTGTCATAGTTGTTAAATGTGGAATTGTTATACTACTTTATTTAAGTCTTTCCTGTAATTTATTTTGCATCAGTGATAAGCCTATGTTAGATGAGCATCCATTTAGTTTATAGCTTTAGTGGTCATCAGAGTGCCCCTTGAAAGTAGGTCATTGTGAAAACTGTTTTATACTTAGTAACTGGAAAACTGGAGACCCTTGTACACTTAAATAATGCAAGCTAGAATATCCCAGCAGTTAATATTAGATTTGTCAACTTTATGGCAGGTAGTTTTCTGTAATGCATTAACACAACTTGCATTTTTTGGGTTGTAGCGGGCTCAGTTTTAAAGTTTGAAAGAATATGTAATATAATGGAATCATATGAAACTAGAAAACCTAAGGAATCAATTGGTACCATCATATCATACTAGCTTGTTGCAAAGAAGGCTAAATAACTCTCTCAACATACGCTAAATATTGGCGAGGAAAAAGTGGCATGGCCAATTTCTTTTTTTTTTTTTCTTTTTAAATTATATTTTAGGGCTTTTATTTCCTTTATTAGAGCAGCTGGAGAGTGACAGGAAAAGGAGAGAGGGAAGGGATGACACACAGCAAAAGGTTGGAATCCAACCCGGACCACTGCCAATGACTCTGCCTATGTGGGCCACACGCTCTACTGAGTGAGCTAGAGGTCATCCCGCATGGCAATTTTCAAAGGGGTCCCTTGACCTCTGACCTCAAGATATGTGAATGTAAATGGGTTCTCTGGGTACCCACAAGTCTCCCCTTTACAGACATGCCCACTTTATGATAATCACATGCAGTTTGGGGCAGTCAGGACACTGATACACTGACAGCTGTTGTTGCCTGTTGGGCTGCAGTTTGCCATGTTATGATTTGAGCATATTTTTTATGCTAAATGTAGAACCTGTAAGGGTTTCTGGACAATAGCTGTCATTGTTTTGTGTTGTTAACTGATTCCCAATAATAAATATATGCATACATTTGCATAAAGCAACATATTTGAGAACAGAGTATTAAATACTCGACAAATCTTCCTTCCATAAAAAAAATGTGAGTAATTTGTGATCAATCACAATTTAGTATGGACAATTGTGCAATTGATTGTGATTAAACAGTTTAATTGATTGACAGCCCTACACTGTATATTACATATAATTCAGGATTTTCTAATATTTGTTCCCACATACATGTACTGGTACATGAGAAGGGCCAGAATAATAAATCAGACATACAGGTCAATAAAACACCATCAAAAATTAAAGCCTCAAAAGCTGACAAATATGGTTATGTAAGTAACTGCACTGATGGATGTACAGTATGTGCAGACTGGAGTCAGCACTTCAAAGGTCAGAGTTGATTTAGCCTTGTGATTTGAGTAGTCTACAGGCAAAACTATCTCTCCTCCTTCACTAAAAATAGGAGATGGCTAAAGCTCCTGTTAAGCGCTGTTAACTAATGTTGGGGCAGCAGATGGGTCCCCCGATCATAGGTCTGTCTTTGTGTGGAGTTACTGTTCCCACCCTAAATATAGCACTGTGTCTGGAGTGTGATAGCTGGAGAGGGGCACAGATCCATCCCACCCTTTGGCTTTTAATGCCCCCCTCTCTTGTTACACCAACCTTTCAGTGGCAGCTCAGCAGCGCGCCACCGAAGTCACACAGAGGGCAAGAGTTTGAGTCAAAAGGTCAAGTGTCTTCATTCAGAGTTAACTAAGGGCCATAGAACTGAGGACATGAATTGTTTTTTTTCCAGGAGGGGGTTAAGTATTGAATTATTGTATTGTAATATTAAGAAAAGGAGGAAATTGAAACAGAAAGTGCAGACAATAACAGTTTCTGGGTGGACATATTCATATCTATCTTGTAACCCGTGCTAATTTTAAACTTAAATATGTAACCATGACAAAGAGAAATACAGCACCCTGGATACTAAAGGGGGTACATACCCACGGTGGAGACTGGAGTCTGGGTGGGGTAGTGTGCAGGTCCAGCAGTGGCTGGGTAAGAGTTGCCCCCAGGGTACTGGTATCCTGGATAGCCTCTGAAAATAGTTAAAAGGATCAAATATAGCTAATACTTTATATTTTCCATTTTCAAACATTACAGACATCTACCTTTAACTTTTAACTATAAATGTAACTGAACTTGTGTTTCACTGACAAATATCTTTCTGTGGGATATGCTGCTGAAGAAACCACACAAACAAGCCAAGATAATTTAGGCCAGTACAGGTTTGTTGAGAAATAGAGTATATGCGAGTTAGCTGGTGGAGAACAGCTTGGCAAACATCTTACCCTGGGTTAGGATTTGGGCCATAGGGTGATACTGCAGGCATGCCAGGCATGTAGGAAGCTGAGGTAGAGAGACAATGAAACAATCAGATTGGAGGAAGTGAAAATATTTTGTGTCTCCTTCATTCTCATAAAGACATGCTAACTTTCATTTTCCATGGTGTGCTATACTGGTATCTGAGCTCCATCTAGTGTTTAAAGAAATAAATGCATCACTTAAACCAGGAAGTGATCATAAGGCATGTACATCTATATACAGTACAAATTTTTATGTGAATGTAGCTTAGCCACTGCCACAGTATGAAAATTATGTGTTCCCTGACATATTTTCAAACCCACCTATCACTGATTTTACAATGAGAAACTACAATGTGTAATCGCAATCTATCACAACAAAAAAAGAGGGAGAAGAGAGAATAATTAAAGAGCAAATGCATGCACATGAGCATGTATGGCTGTGCTAAATCTGGTATTTTGTGCACATTACAATGTCAACAATTCAGCTCTAAAATACTTAATAGTAAGTAATCTGTTCAATATTCACTCTAAAATCAGAAGTTGGGACAAGATCTGAAACTGTTTTTTATTCATTACACTTTGAGGAGCCAAGTATGACCTTCACATACTGTATTTTCTAACTGTGTTAACCTTTATGCAAAATGTGAAATTACAATTAAAAAAAGTTCTAAACTGGTCAACAGTCAACTTATGGCAACAAGATTGTAAAACACAACTTTATAAGATATTATAAGAAAATCTTAGAAAATGTATATACTGCACACAGCTGGCAGTTACATAGGTGCAAAGAGCTAAATATAACGCAGTTTCAGCAATTAATCCTTCCGGCATGGAGGTTGTAATGTTTCTTTAAAGTGGCAATCCTTAAGATTTAAGTCCTGGTTCTTTTAGATTTTTTGTTGATACACATAAGCTTTAAGTTGCCATAGGTGAGTGCATAGTTTCATTTTTTGTTCAAAGTTGAACTCCACATGAATTTGAAGATATGAATTTGCTAAGCCACCCGAGGCAAATGTTTTTGCCCCTTAACTTGCACAGAATAGAAGTGAATGGGAGTTGAATATTAATGCATGACCGTGCCTTAATACAGCATTTATTTTTCCAGGAATGTGAGGCCTATGTGACTTAACAGACATTTATTCAAATGTAAATCTACAAGATTGCCACTTAAAAATGTTTTATAAATATGTTTATTAATATTTTGAAAGCTGTAGTTGGTGGTGTTTACAAAATGTGTTATTTACTGAGAGGTGTTTCTAATGGTTAGACTAGAAAGGAGCAGCAAGCATGTCTCCAAATCTTAAACCGTGTTGGGTGCCAGGTAGAGGTAAGAACAGAAGATACAAAGTCATCCTCAACATGATGCTGATGATGACTTATAGGTGAAACGTGTTCTATTTTTAGTTGTTGCCCAGAATAAACTAAGAGACATAAGATAAAAGATAAGATAAGAGACTAAGAGACAAAAGACATTTATCCGTGAGTACTGGTTATTGTTTCCTCTACTATTTAGACTACCATCAATAATATAAGAAGAAGAAGAAGAAGAAGAAGATATTCCTTTATTAGTCCCGCTAGGGGAAATTCAATTTTTTTTTTCACTCTGTTAACTTATACACACACATGTACAAACAGGTCCATATACATGCAACAATGGAGAGATGTCAGAGTGAGGGGGCTGCTCCTGACAAGCGCCCCGAGCAGTTGGGGGTTTGGTGCCTTGCTCAGGGGCACCTCGGCAGTGCCCAAGAGGTAAACTGGCACCTCTCCAGCTACCAGTTCACACTCAGTTCTTGGTCCATGTCGGGACTTGAACCGGTGACCCTCCGGCTCCCAAGCCAACTCCCTACAGACTGAGCTACTGCCGCCCCCATAAATGGGGCATGCAACATTAGAAACACCTTTCATTGAACTGAGAGTTGTTCAGTATGTAAATACTTCTATTAGCACCACATTACTTTGTATGACAACAGCCTATAGATCATCCTGTTCTTCTGAAACTATTAGACAATGCCATGACCACACAGAATACTGTTTACAACAAAAATGGCTGTCACTCACGGTTAGGTGGTCCAGCTGCTTGGAACGCTTGGTAGGGGGCTTGTGCGGTGGGGCGAGAAAACACAGGAGGCTCCTCTCCAAAAACAACGATCATCACCTGAATCAGACCATACAGGTCTGACTGAGGCTGTAAGACATACGGTAGAGGGCGAGTTATATTAAGCAACACAACAAATAATGCTACTTTAAATGATCGGCAAGCAAGCCACTGTATAAATATTATCTAAAGTCACAGAAATGTCAGTGCTGCAGTGAACCTCATCCTCTACAACAGCATCACCCAAAGCGGTTATCACTATTCAATTTTAATCCATGTTTTAAATAGTCCAAAGTTAAAAATACTGACTGAAGGTCTCACACTTACATGCTTCCACTCATGTAGATAAGGCAGGTAGATCTTGCCATTGGCATCAACGTGCTTGCCAGTTTTGATCATCATGGCGCTGGTAGGTTTGACAAAACATATGGGAGGGTTGTAGGGATATGTGTCCAGCAACCACAGACACACTGGGATGTTGTAGACATTGCCTACAGGAAACACAAACACACACCATGTTATAATATCATTTGAAGTCTCAACATTATCATCACTTTACACTTGATGAACAGAGCAGAACAGAACAGTAACAAAAACTGGCAGCTCAAGGGCATGAAGTACCACAACACATGATTGTTTGCAGATACACTAGTGTGTTCTGAAATTGTATGTGTTTTTCTTCAGGTGGATTCTTGCCTCCACGACAGAAACAGACATTTGACCATTTGCTAACTACTCTACTTGAGCCTACAGACGACAAGTTTGTTTTTAAAAAGTGCAACATAAATAGAGCAAGCTAGA
Organism: Pterois miles; assembly: GCA_947000775.1. Classification (NCBI taxonomy): domain Eukaryota; kingdom Metazoa; phylum Chordata; class Actinopteri; order Perciformes; family Scorpaenidae; genus Pterois; species Pterois miles. The sequence goes on along the minus strand of CAMQGK010000144.1, from coordinate 11,021,857 downwards.
ATGAGCATGTGAGTGAGAGAATGCATGAGCGAATAAGCAAAACTAAACTGAAACTGACAGTTAAAGGACCAGTATGCAATATATTACATACTGGTACAGCAAATATATATATTTGCTGTACTAAATCATAAAATGACAACATCATCAGAGATTAAGGAAACCTGCTGAATTGAAATATTGAATTATCTGACAACAATGCTACAGCCAGTATGTTCTCCTTTGAAATTTCCATTCTAGTCCGGGATGTCTGTTTGTGTTTTGGCCGGTGTGATCCCGTCCACTGCCCATTTCAACACCCCGATGCCACATATAAAACAAAGTGGCATAAAAACACAGTGTTCTGCAGCCATGGACGCAAGCAAACAGACTGGATAAACATAGATAACATTAACATTAGAATCTACAAACCTGAAAAGCCTCGTCAGATCTCTTTGTGGACTGTGTGCGGCTGGGTTATCAAGGAAGTGAGTATTTGAAACACACAGCTGTTGAAGTGATTCCGACTACTGCTGCTGGCCAGAGACTAACGCAATCATGTCTAGAAGGTAACCCTCAAATTACCTAGCTGTCAGTACTAGATATTGTTCCTGTAACTTTCTATGTCCCGGTCTTTCAGATAATGTGTCTTTTAGAGAAATCGCTTTTTAAAAATCAGGGTAAAAATTTGTTACCTCTTTCTGGCAACAATTGAATCGAAGGCAACTGAACTTAGATTTGTCTCTGAAGACGTTTCATCAGTTGATGAAGCCACTTGGATAAGGGGCGAAATCATCAACTGATGAAGCCACTTGGATAAGGGGCGAAATGTCTTCAGAGACAAATCTAAGTCCAGTTGCCTTCGATTCAATTGTTGCCAGAATGAATATGACCTGGATGAATGAGAACATCACAGATTTGTTACCTCTGTAGCTCACTGGGACAGTTCCTGTCAAGCTCATCAGGTCTCTTGTGGAGCCATCATTGAACACTGAAATTGAAAAAGATCTCATGTCAACTAGGAAAACATTTTCGATATCTGCCATCATATAATCATACAATATATAACTGAGACCCAATAGTGATAAAACAGGACATCAGTATCATTCAATTTACCATAAGCATCCATGACAGGCTTCAAGTCCTTGTACTGAGAGATGACATTGGCTATCTCACGAACAGTCAGATCTCTGTATTTGTATTGCTGGACAATGACAACAAAAGAAGAAAGAAAAAAAAACAACAACATGTATGTTAGTATATGGAAAGTTTAGACACAATTGCTGACACCAAGTTGACACATTTAGACAGAGCTGATGACCAGTAAGCTAAGTAAGTAATGTTGGCATAACCCATAGTTTACAGTTGTTTACCTGCTGATTGTTCATATGCAATTATGTTCTATACCAGGATCCTTAAAGACACAATTTGTCATTTGGATGTAAAAAATTGTGGCCTCACAGTAAAACTGGAACCAGGACTGGAACCTGCTGTCACTCCCAGATCCAGACAGATTGGTCAGATGTCAGACTTACACATAAATCTGTGTTATTCATTTTCATCCTATACAAAATTTGATGTCATCTGAAATGTTTGCTTCAAAGGCTTGCCGTTGAAATTGGAGTAGTAGTAGTAGTAGTACACAATGCTTATGTACACAAGTACACAATGCTTAGTTTATCCTGTAAATCAAATTTAAATTGTGATCATCAATAAGCCAAAAAAGAGATAAAAAAGAGATCAAAAAAGATCAAAAAAGCTGATTGAGAAACGTAATAAGTGCAAATACTTAAAAAATACTTGAAAAAAAGTTTAGTTTATTACATTTAGTTGTCAGGAAACCATAAACAGCGACATCTGGTATAAAAAAAGGTAGATTTTCTTCATTAATGTAGTAAATGTCGACAAATTGCTTGCAGTTTGCTGTAAATCATTACCATGTGAAATCATTGTTGTACAAACATATGCATGCGAAACTATGAATAGTGGTTTAAAACATGTTTATAGCTAACATGTGAGCTGGGTGGGTTATAAAGCGTGGGTTAACAGATTTGTAAGACGGATCTCAGTTAAAAAAATCAATTAATGCTCCTTTGGGGGCGGCAGTAGCGCAGTCCGTAAGGACTTGGGTTAGGACGCGGAGGTCACCGGTTCAAGTCCCCCATGGACCAAGACCAACTGGTTGCTGGAGAGGTGCCAGTTTACCTCTTGGGCACTGCCGAGGTGCCCCTGAGCAAGGCACCAAACCCCCAACTGCTCTGGGCGCTTGTCAGGAGCAGCCCCCTCACTCTGACATCTCTCCATTGACATGTATATGTACTGTGTGAACAACAGAGTGTAAAACTGAATTTCCCCACTGTGGGACTAATAAAGGAATATCTTTCTTTTCTTCTTTCTTTCTTTATAACAAAACCACTACAAACATAATAGCTATTTATTAAGTATTAGCTACCCATTCCAGGAAATGTTATCGTGCTAACGTTAACCGATAGTGTCATGTTTGGTATCGATAACATTAGCTAGCTAACGTGCTACTGTTGGCCAGCAAGACGCCTCAGCACTTACCTTCAGCATTTTCTTCAGGGCACCTTCGTTGACAACTGCCATGTTTTCTGAGTTTTCGTTTTCACCGTTCTTATTATTGAGTTAAGTGAGTGAACGGCTGACTTTTAAGCCAGCTAGACTGACAGCTAACACAAGCTAACGCTGGTTAGCAGGACTTCACTGAATGCTAGGCTAACGTTAGCCCAGCCTCGGGCCCGACTACGAGTAAGACAATAATTCGGTGTCTACATGAAACCCTCCGGCCCAACACGAATAATATCTCTTTTGTTAAGGCGCTAAGATACAATACATTAAATAAGAGTAGCACAACAGGTAATTAATAGTTGTAGAAAGAGGCCGAAAGCAAATATCCGATGATCAACAAAAGGAATTTCCGGTATTCTACCTGACTGCTTCCGGTCAGCATGTGACGTCAGTAGCAGACATGTGGGTGTTGACAGCAGCATGGTTAATAGCTAGCAAACAAACATAACTTCTCAACCCATGGGTATGTCATATGAAACAACAGACATAGCCGATATAAAAATAGGATTATCTTTTATTACATATGGTTTAATAATTGAATACTGACAGTTGATCAATAGTTTTATCTTATCTGATGAAATACAGTGGGAATATGCCTGGAAAATTGTGATAGATACTGTATCAATTACAAAGTTAAGGAACTGTCTTTCATGATGTTGCATACAATTTATCCAGTAAAACTTGTGTAAGAAAGATTCAAGCTAGATATTACGGTTTTTGTGGACTTTCTACAAAAGAAACTTTAGATGAATGTTAAATATGTTTGATGTAACACTATATTTTAATCAAGCTAAGACTGAAAATAACATACTGTGTTTTATTATTTTTTTCATATTTAATTCCATATTTATAACACAAAATGGTCTGGAAACAAGCCATCTTTCCTTCATTTTATTAACCAATTCAAACAATATAGCACCATCTTACCTAATGTTAAAACAACTACAATTTTTAAAACCTATAATTTATTGAATCAATATAACATGATGTGCATAACAAACTCTGGCATTATGAAATGTATATGTAATTATTTTAGCTTGTTTATTTCAATTGTCTATGTATCTGTTTGTACCACTGTAAATAAGCGTGTGTTCAATAAAGAAAGCATTAAAAAAAAAAAGACATGCATGGTCGACATTACTAAAGATAAGAAACTCAGAGGCGCTTTAAACTTTAATCCAATTACTGAAAAGACCCAAAAGCTTCTCAGCCAGTGGTCACAAAGAGACTCATCTCAACTACATATGCTGCTCAGTCATTATATGCTGATAATTAAAAATACATTATATTCATATGATACTAAGCAAATTCTTATGGAAAAACAAAAGCCACTGTATATGCAAAAAACTTAAGTTCTGGATACATAAAACAATGATGGGCTAAATTTTATAGACATCAGTTTTCTTAACAATACATTCAGAATAAACTGGATCAAACAATATCTGATCATGTTGTCTCACATTTAGGTGGCCAAATATTCATTCTGCTTTGTAACTTTAGTATTCAAAAAGTCCCAACCTTCCAGTTTTCATCAATAGGTTTTTCCAGCTTGGACGCTGATTTCCGAGCACAATTTCTCTCCACAGAGATGGAACAGCTGTAATGTTTTATATAAGAGCGTGCCAATCCAGTCACTTTCTATTCCAGAAACAACATTTTATTGGAGCAACTTCGTTAGTGATATTGACTTGAAGAAGGTTTGGTCTTTACCACAAAAGTTCTTTCTAACAAATCAGGTGTCATCAGGAATCATCAAGAGGTGTCATTTCAATTGATCCACAGATTTTATTCAGTGAAAAAATTCTTAGAAAAGCTAAAGAGTGACTTAAATGCAAATTGATCTTTTTGTGAATTACACCCTGAAACTTGCTCTCACTTATTTTGGTCCTGCAAATTTACATATCAGCCATGTAATGATGGTGATAATGAACAATTTTATACTTGAACATTTTTTTTTTTCAGATTTTTTGATCTACTATAGAAATATTATATTTGGTTGCTATGCGTGACCAAGACGGTCATGCATTTTTTATTAAACTAATTTAAATTCTCACAAAATTTCCACATTCATAAATGTAAATTTACTAAAAAAAAACAGCCTCAGTTCTTTGTATTTATGAAGGAAATGGAGAAATATGTCAACAGTTTCTTCCTCATCAATCAAGAAAGCAATAAAAACAGTTAATTTAAGTTAACTTATTGTCCTACTCTAGCATGTTTATTTCTATTTTATTTATGTTAAATTTGTTCTATTTCTGTTGTCATTTTTATGTTTGCCACCGCTTTTTATTTGTTTTCACTGTGCTTCATCTGTATGTAGGCTAAGTGATTTGAATGTTTCTTTCTGTTACTTTGTACACTGACAATATGAGATAAAAAACTATTAAATAAAAGCATGGTTGACAGTTTCTCATTTCCCAGTTTGTTCATCCTTGATTCCTTATATTCTTTCTTATCAATACCTTCCTTATATCAATGTTGTTATACATTAAGATAAGATAAGATAAGATGAACCTTTATTAATCCCCGTTATAACCCCCCGTAGTTTTACACTCTGTTGTTAATTTCACACAGTACATATACATGCGTCAATGGAGAGATGTCAGAGTGAGGGGGCTGCTCCTGACAAGCGCCCAGAGCAGTTGGGGGTTCGGTACCTTGCTCAGGGGCACCTCAGCAGTGCCCAAGAGGTAAACTGGCACCTCTCCAGCAACCAGTTGGTCTTGGTCGATGGGGGACTTCAACCGGTGACCTCCGCCTCCTAACCCAAGTCCTTACGGACTGAGCTACTGCCGCCCCCAATTATTGTGAAAGAAATACAAATAATTTAGTCCAGTTTCAGTGGTCCTGGGAAGGATTGAGAGGAGGTGAGATAAGGACCAAGTCATCCACACTGTGTTCCAGTGTAGTATGGTGGAAATTATAAATTAAATCTGTCCTTAAACTTCTCAGCTACTATACAAGAAACCTACTAGATGCTGTGTTCCTGATAGCAGAGCAGTTGGCCACGGAGCTGAGCTTCAGTTTGTGGGTCACTCCTTGTGACATTTCCCTCTTTAAGTCTTTGAAGGGATCAGCTTTAAAGGGCCCGGTGTGAAGTGCAGGTGGTCCTCACTCTCATCCTCAAGCATCACACACAAATCCTCAAACTGTACAGACTCATCTGCAATATCTCCATCATCCTCATTCTGACCAAATTCAAAAAGATTTATTCAAAGTTTTCAGTCAAGGTAGACTAAACCTCTCTCTCACTGTGTACCATGAATCTCATAATGAGGTGTAGTAGCTGCAATAACACTGCAATATCATGGCTTGAGGCTATAGTATATACTGTATATAAAAGGCTCATTATAAGATGATAAAACACAGCGTTTCTGGTTTCAGGGGATTATACACTAAAGAAAACATATTTATTATTACTCATTCAATTCATGACAAAGATTGTTTTTCCATTTTTTAGGGCTGTCAAAACTTAACGCATCAACACAAATTCATTTTAATGTCTCTAATATCTTTAACACATTAACACATCATAATTTTTAGGTTCACTTTTAAAACAATAGTGAAGATACTGGTATCATATGTGAGTAGAAAACCTGAATTAATTCCTTCAACCATCATACTAGCTTGAAGTCTGTGAATGTTCTCATTCATTCAGGTGATATTCATTCTGGCAAGAATTGACGACCATCAGACTAGTGGGGACTAGTCAGACTGTAGCGTTCGAACAGATGAAGCCACTTGGATAAGGGGCAAAACGTCTTCAGAGACAAATCTAAGTCCAGTTGCCTTCAATTCAATTGTTGCCAAAATCATACTAGCTTGTTGCGAAGGAGGCTAAATAATGCTCCAAACTTAATCTAAATTTTGGTGAGGAAAAACTGACATGGCCATTTTGTGGTCGGTTTTTTAAAACTATAATTTTTCAGGGCAATTTTGATCGTATAGTGGATAGACTGGAAAAGGGGGAGAGAGAAAGAGAGAGGGGGCAACATGCAGGCGCTGCGGTAAGGACTCAGCCTTGGATAGGGACGCCCACTCTACCAGGTAAGCTACCAGGGCGCTCCAAAGGGGTCCCTTGACCTCTGACCTTAAGATATGTGAATTAAAATGGGTTCTCTGGGTACCAATGAGTCTCCCCTTTACAAACATGGCCACTTTATGATAATCACATGCAGTTTAGGGCAAGTTATAGTCAAGTCAGCACACTGACACACTGACAGCTGCTGTTGCCTGTTGGGCTGCAGTTTGCCATGATATGATTTGAGCATATGTTTTTATGGTAAATGTAGTACCTGTGAGGGTTTCTGGACTGTTTGGTTGTTAGGTGATTTCCAATAATATGTACATACATTTGCATAAAGCAAGCATATTTGATCACTCCTGTGTTGATAAGAGTATTATATACTTGACGCATCTTCCTTTAAGGTACATTCTGAATAGATTAAAAATATGATTAATTTGTGATTAATCATGATTAATCACATGACGGCGGCAGTAGCTCAGTCTGTAGGGAGTTGGCTTGGGAACCGGAGGGTCACCGGTTCAAGTCCCGACATGGACCGAAAACTGAGTGTGAACTGGTAGCTGGAGAGGTGCCAGTTTACCTCTTGGGCACTGCCGAGGTGCCCCTGAGCAAGGCACCAAACCCCCAACTGCTCGGGGCACTTGTCTGGAGCAGCCCCATCACTCTGACATCTCTCCATTACTGCATGTGTGTGTGTGTTTGTGTGCATGTACCATGTATAAGTTAAACAGAGTGTAAATTGAATTTCCCCACTGTGGGACTAATAAAGGTAGATCTTCTTCTTCTTCTTCTTCTTCTTCTTAACTATGGACGATATCATTAATCGCAAATAAATATTTGAATCGATTGACAGCTCTAATTGTAAGCAATATTTTGTTCAGCTTAACTTATATTCTTGTAAAAATTAATAAACCACACTCTTCTGTAATGTATCATGATTTATTGGGCCGCACCAAGCTTTGCGTGAGTATCCTTCAAATTACTAACATTTCCCTTTATTGGTCCAAAACATTTGTGGATAAGAACACAACAAAACCTCAGGGTACAGTTAAGGTGTAATTTTATGAGTTACCTATAAAGCAATTTGAGTCTTTTAACACACAGTCACTCAAATGCCAAATTAGTTTATGTTCATATGAAAAACATGAAAAGAACAAGAATACAATACATTCACACTAACATGTTTTCATCACGTGCTGCTCGACATTTACAGTTTAAATCATTTGAAAAACAGACATATAGCATGTTGTTATTTTGTCTGAAATTCTTAATGAATTGACCATAAAATAATTACTGGATACCATCTGACGCTATGCCGTCATCACAGCCAGCACACAAATCATCATCAGATTCTACCAGAAAACTAACAGTTGGTTTCATTTTCTTGCTGGAGAGATACCGGTAGATCATCCTCTCTGGCTAAATGCAAAGACAAACTTCCATCTGTCTTTGAATGCTCAGCCTCAGCTTGTTTGTGGAACTGTAGCCAACCTACAATGATATATTTTTAATTTTAGAGCGTCCTAATCAGTCAAAACAAATTCATAAACATGCTGACAGGGAATAAGGGATCAACACTGAATCGGGCGTAGCCTAGCTATGAATCTTGAATCTTATCAACTTGAATCTAGGGTGCAGATTGTGTTGTTTTGAAACTACATGGAGTCTTACTTCCTGTCTGTGTGAGTGCTACTTACAAGAGGTTTGTTCTGGCTCTGGATGAGGCTGCATACATACAGGGGGCAAGTCTCCAAACATGGCAACCATCACCTGCAGTAGGCTCACTAGGTCACATTCACCCTGATAGGAGAAAGGCAAAGTCACACTGATATAACATGTAAAGCTGAAACCCTGATGCCATCGTCAGTCTCTTCAGTCATGCAAAGAATACAAGGTAAAATTTCAGTTCTCACACTCTTCCACTCCTCTAGGTAAGACAGCAGGACTTCACCATTGTTGGATATATACTTCCCACTGAGGACCATCATCTCACGTGTGGGTCTGACATAGCAGATGGGAGCAGTTTGGGGGTAGCTTTCCTCAATCCACAGGCATACCGGGATGTTATAGATCTTGTCTTGTGTAAGAGCAGGAGGGAAGAGGTATTTTACCTAGCATATTCTGAGAGATTATCAGTTTCATCCTTCTTATTTTTGATTCAAATTGATCAGAATCCACGTCAAAGTCAGCTTCATTATTATTCGGGTCAAACATAAAATGCAGTCATTGTTACCTTCAAACATGACAGGAATGGTTCCGGTCAGATTCATCAAGTCTTTTGTGGTTCCGTCATTATAAACTGTAAAAAATGAATCTGTATCATGTAGAGCAAATGTTGATTAGCTGATTGACAGCTGTTATTTAGCTTCTTACCATATCTATCCATCATGGGCACAAGGTTTTTGAAGTGAGTCAATGCAATGTATATTTCATGGGCCACATATCTTCGAAGATATGTCTACAAAAAGGAAGGATACAAAACAAACAGTGAAAAAATATACACAGATTTTACACTTACATTTCATTGTGTTTGATTTAGAGAGAATGAATTATTCTTTCAATTGTTAATGATTATTCTTACCTTAGGGAGCATTTTCTTAATCGAATCCTCATAGTAGGCCATGATTACGGTTTATCCAAGAGGATAATATCACTTTTTCAGTGTATCTTTTCGATCGCCTACACTCATCAACCCTCAGCTTTGTGTCTGTCTTGGGTTTATGGATAGCCTTCTATCTTTTATGACCCTTGACAGCCAGTGACAGAACAGCCCCACAATTATGCAAATCATCTGCCCTAAATTTAACTTTAACTAGGCCACATGGCATGAACAAACAAGACAGGAATAGTGACCCAATATATGTATATTATTAATAATGATAATTTATGAATGGTAGAGGACCCATGCTTTTTATTGGTGAAAAAAACGAAACGGTGAAACTGTCTAATCTCTTGCATCAGGATCAATAAATTACAATAAATCATACTGATTTTGCCCTTTGCTACTGCACCGGCACATGCGTCTTGCTTTATCACTCTCTTTTCATATTGATTCAGCACTTATAGCCATATCTGCAAAATGTTACTGTATCAGTCATGGTTATTATATTAGCCTGAGATGTCAAACCACTCAGCCCAATGGTACCATACCATATGAGTTATCATACATAGTAAAATAAATCATCGATACTACAGTACTACTACTAGTTTTTACTACAGTAAAAAAAACGCAAAGACCTTTCAAATGCTTGATTTTGAAAATCCAAACTGTACATTAACATTGTATTTATCAGTATAGAATGTCTGTTCTCCAACATCTTTACATTTAGCTCAGTCCAACAGATTTTTTTATTGAATTTAACATTTAATCATTTATAATTAATATGGAAAATTACAAATTGTATATTATATTTAATGTTGGTAATACTCCCATGCCTCACTGAGCTGTTCCACTCCACCTAACACTATTTCCTGCATGCTTCCTCTTTCCTTTTCAGTTGCTGACGCACACACTTGACCTATATTCTGTGTAATACAATTATTTTACCAGACAACAGTTATATATTGAGGCAAACATCTACCAAATATTATCAGAATTGATAACAATACATTGGTTTACCAGAACTTATTAGGAAGTTTCTGTTAAAATGCTTCATTAAATTTACCAAAAAGAAAACCATGTTCACCCGTGTGACCTAAAACGTTTCATAAATGACACTGCTGATGGTAAAACTCTTGTGTAAACACAACATTTACGACTGTCCTTTGAACCCTCATCATAGCTGTAGCTGCCCACAAAAACACAATATCTTACTCTATGATCCTCCCATTAAACTGAGAAATATTTGTCAAGAACATGTTTATACTGTATATAGTTCAGCTGAGTTGAAACTAGTTGAATTACAGTTAATGATATTATTTTTTTTTTCAGTAAAAAATGTCTGCTCCCTCCCTGGTTGGTCAAACTCTCAAATACGATACAAAACGCAGCCAGCAGGTGGCAGCAAATCTCAAATTTGAGCACAACATGATGTGAAAGTTGAGGGAGCAAAGACAGTTTCATCTTGACATCTTTATTCCTGTCCTGCAATACATTTGCCACATTTTCAAAGAGTAAATACATCTTAAATAGCTAAACAGTTGACATTTTCACAAATTCCTTCCACACCTCCATCCACAGTTTGCAAGGGAGAAACAAGCCCTTGAGCCCACTGTATCCTTGTGCAAAACTCCCAATGGTCCGTGCAGTCTTTGTCATGCTCGCCAGGTTTTCTGACATGTATACTGTGGTTTGCTGGCTGGAGTATCCCTGTGGCAACGTGATGCCGATATTTTCATGAAACAGGAATTTGAATAGATTTGTGTAATTCTATGTATTATTATTATCATGGATGTACTGCTTAAAGATTGACAGGGAGAGGACAAGCATACCATCAGGACTGTACTTATAAATGCCACACTTTTCCATTAAAAGGTTTGAGTACAATGGGTGAAAATTAAAAGTTAGGAACAACACAGCCAAAAGTCTGATCAACTCCTGCATTATTTCAATATTGTAAAATTTTAAACACGAGGCTTCTTTCAAACAATATCTAAAGACTCAAACACATTCACAGTTCATATCCTTCCTCCAAGCAGAGAAACAAACACTTAACTGATAAAACAACTACCATCCACACAGTAACTAGAATGATCGGATTTCTTTAAGCCATGTTATGAGTGAAAAAGAGTCACTTTAACTGTACAAAATCAATTAGGTCAGAAATGAACATTTGGTTTCCCTTGATGGGAGACAATGGTAAAATAATGTTTGACGCCTTTCGTGGAAGAGGTCTGAAATGTCTGAGTTTTGCATCTGAAGCGCTTGCTGCCAAAACTTGCCTGTAGTGTCTGAAACTCTGTACACTGATTATAGTCTGGACTTTGACGTAAGAATTTCTAGTAATCTTCATCACGTGTTCCAGTGTATTGAGAATGAAACTTCATATGAACGTGACCGCAAGACAGCTATGCTTATACTGGATCTTAAACTGTATTGTTTTTCACATTCAGATGCACATGCTCTTACAGAAATCCCCCCCCCCCTTTTTTTAGTGTAGTGTTTTCAGGGACTTGCCTTGTCTTTCAAACTCTATACAGCGCATGTTTAAACCCAACACACTTCTATATTTTTAGTTGCACACATAATCAAACATAAACAAAACAATGCAGCCAACCGAACACATAATCATCTCAGGTAGAGCTCGCTGCACACATGAGGTACAAACTAGTTAACAGATAAGGCAAAGTAAACACAGAGCAGTCTTTTTTTTTCCATTTAGGCAGCAAATTAATGCAGTCGTGGAGAACACAAGCTAGTCAGTATTAAGAAACAAAAGCGATGCACTCCCATAACCCTACATACATCACCTATTACACACATTAGTCCCACATGTACAGTAAATATGGTTCTGACATGATTAGCACCTGACCTGTTATTGTTCCACAGTAGAGCTGAGGTGGCAGAGAAAGAAGAGCAGTTTGAGGGTAGTATGGTGTGTGTGAGAAAAAAACTGAAGTTCCACTCTGAGGCAGGACTTGTGCATTACACTCTGCAAAGCTAACTGATGACATCCTTAACCCTGGTTTCCAGGACTGTTAGGAGAGACTTTCCTGGACCCTGATTCCTGAGCCTTATTATCCACAAGGAGTGATTCTTTCAATCTAAAAAATAGCTGTTATCACCGTGTAGTAAATAAGAGTTGTACAGCATAGTTATTAAAATGAAATGCAAGAAAAATCAACTGGTTCTCATTTTGTCTAAAATCACAACTTCATTGTATAACTGTACAAATGCAGGGTTTTCCCTCCTATTTCTACAGGCAACGGATACCCCCTCCCTCCCAAACCAAAGTGAAGCAAGTAGCAATGAGAGGTGGTTTATTCCCAATACTTTGTGTAACTGGACAATCAAGAATCCTATTGCACCAAAACCTACGTACACTAGCCGTTACTATTATTATTCCACAAAGAAAACGTAGCAAAGAGAAACGTTTGTAGGAGAGAAGGATGCTGCATTCTGGAAATTCATCTGTCTTTATATTCTCCGTTCAACATTTCTATCCCAAAAGGATTCCCAACTACATCAGCCAGGTCATGAAAAATGTCAAAGCCATCTGTAATAAACACCCTTGCTCACATATTGCTCTGTGATTTTTCGAATTCTGCAATCACAAACAAAATGTTCCATAACACAATCAAAAAGATTTTGTACACTTGGGCTAATTTAAACAACAAATTATAGTCATTCCCATGTCAGCCTCCAACCCCTGTATCCAGTATAATGAAGGGAACAACACGGCCATCCGAGGGAAGCCAAAGGCAGGTAGAGTGGGATTGGGGTGGGGGGAGGGGTTATTCATGTGAGAGGTGTAACTAAATGTCCATTCCAGTCCTTTCCATTTAAGTAAGTCAGTCCTTCCAGTGGGCAGACAGGGGGAGTGGAATTAGGCTTTCAAGGTGGGAGGAGGTCAGAGACACCCCCTTTAAGACCAGTGTTGAGACTGAAAACAATAAGTTAGCAGGAAACTTGTTGAGCTACCCAGCGAGACCACACTGGAGTTGACAAAGAGTCATTAGTGGTGTTGCTCACAGGTCGACATGTGGACCAAAAAAAGGTACCGGATCAGGCTAGCTCAGGTAGCCACTTGGGCAACAGTCCAAATCCTCCTTTTCGTGAAGGTCTATGGTTCAGTCAGCTCTGGTGTTTTCCTTGAGATCTTTTGCTTCAATCATCCTCTTTTTGAAAAAGTCTATATTTCATCATTGAGTCATTTTTATGTTTCTACCTTTAAGTCCATGCTGCCACTACGCGCTGTAGCATTTCTCCTCAACGTGCAACAGTCGACTGGGGAATGAAATGAGAGAAGAGAGGGACAGATGTTAGCGCCATTTTATTGTGTCTGGGAAAGCTGAGGTTTCTCATTTACTTTTACTTACAATGGTCAATCACATGCACAAAAGGAAGGAGTGGGAAAAAAATCATTTTGAAATATTTTTAAATGCCAGAATCAATGTATTTGCTTTATTTGAGTCTATGCAGAGGTAGAAGGAAGTTACCGCTTTTATTGTTGTCAGAGTAACTTGACGTCATATATTCCGCATCAGTCAACCAAAACAAACCGCAGCTGGCTGCAGGGAGCTGAAACGACCGTCACTCTCATCTCTGTGGTCAAATCAGCTGCACTAAAACTATAGAGCACCCATATACTGACATTTATGTTAAATGCATTCAAACAACCTGATGGAGTTGACCGTGGATGTAAAAATGAAACGGAGCTAATGGGGAGGGCTAGAGACAGACTTGGTGAAGTTAGCATAACTATACACCTTTGACTACGACCGTTTTACAAAATCAGGTGTTAACAAAAAGAGTGGAATAAATAATGCCTGAAAATGACCTCACAACATCTCTGACTAGATACATGCTGAAAATCAAACATTTTTACTTTATTAATTTAGATATTTTCCAAAGTAAAAGTCTATATAAGTAAAGCAATAAATACTAATATAGATTTGCAATACTTATAGAATCGGCGATAGGCGTATCGTCCCAACTCTACCAAAAAGTCATATGAGTTTCAGTATAACAGACCAATCTGGAGACTCCCCATGTTAGTATGTAGCTGTCAAAGAAGAAAAATTTATTTCTGGAGACATGTCTCACCTGCATCACGATACCACGCAGCGACAGCTCATACAGTCCTGACCGCTCTCATCAGGTGGGTTCAGTTTCCTCAGCTTATGCTGTCTGATCTCCCTAACCAGTGTGTAGAAAGCGTCCTCTACTCCCTGTAAACACACAGAAAGGTTACAGAAAGATCTGGGCACTTAACAACGGTCAATTATAAGTAGAGTGCACTACATGCACCCCCTTATAACAGACAGCAAACCTCTCAGGTACACACACTGAGAGACCTGGCAACATCACCATGGCAACCCTAATATTTCAGACGCCGTTAATCAAGATATCATAATGACTAAAAAGGAAGTAATTCACTTCTTTGCACCCTATTCTGTTTGAATGACAGACTTTCTGCAGGTTTTAATGATGAATGCGAGAGTCGGTATGTACCTATATAATGTGTGACAGTGAGTCAGAGACAGTGGGAGCTGTGTGGCGACTTGTCCTTATGAAGCCTTTCAAATACTGTAGCTCTGTTCTCAAGCCAAGGTAACCTGGCTATGAGTCATTGCCTGCGGCATAATAAAACAATTCCAGCAACACAAATCACATCATACAACGGGCCATTCACTGCTCTTCACGTACAATGTGTGAAGCTACAGAGTACATACTAGAACACTGTCGTAACTTGTTTACTACAGTATGATGCAGCACAGGGTGACTTTAAATTTACATACAATCAGAGTTTTGTTGAGGAAAAATTAACATATCAATGAAATTTAAAAAGGGCCATTGTGCTGGATTTAGTGCCATCTAGTGGTGAGGTTTCAGATTGCAACCAACTAAATACCCTCCACTCACTCATCCTTTTACAAGACTGCAGTAATGTGATCCGCTGAGTGTAAAACCGTAAAACCGTGGTATCGTCGTGGTATCATTTCAAGACCTTTTCCTAACCCACTTTAGGAGCAACAAAATTCAGACGGTGGCTGGTGGTACCGCAGTTTCACAAACATGTTGAACTACGGTGGTCTTCAAGACTGTTGGGAAGGTTACTTTTGAAAAAGATTACTAGTTACACTGTTAAAAATGTAATAACATTACATTTCATTACTTTTTAAACATGTTTGAAAGTGGGCAACTTCCACACTGACAGCTTTTTCACCACTGGTTAAAAAAAAAGCTTTACACTGTACAGAAATGTTACCATTCCTTTCTGATTTCAAAAGGAACGTATTGTTGGATTTCCCGGCACTGAAAGGTGTTCTCGTCAGCAACATAGTCACCCTTTGGGTGTGAGAGAGAGAGAGAGAGAGAGAGAGAGAGGAAGAGGGGCCTGAGTGAATCAATGAAATAAGATTGTACCAGTGGCTGCTGGTGACTCAAAAGATCTTAAACACCATCACGTAGGCTCTGGATGGGAATGAACCTTTTGTGTGCGTCAGGTGTCACTGGAATTATATAGAACAGTGCAGCGAGGGTTGAGTGGCCTGCAGCAGTCCTTCAAGCACGCTGTCCAGCCTGGACAGGCAGTGAGGTGAATGGAGCCACTAATCTACTAGTTAACTGATTGCAAAGCAACAGAATGAATGTTATATTCTACATATAAGTTTTTTACCAACAAAAATATATTCTGATTAGGGTTGTCAAAGTTAATGCGAAAATAACACATTTATGCAAATTTGTTTTAATGCCACTAATTTCTTTAACACATTAACGCAAGTTGTAATTTTTAGGTTGTAGCAGGCTCAGTTATAAAGCTAGAGTGAAGATACTGGCTTCATGTGAAACTAGAGGAAGGAATCCATTGATATCAACCAAATCATGTTAGCTTGTCTGGAAGGCGGCCAAATAATGCATAAGAAGCAGGATATGCAAATGAAAATGGGTTCAATGGGTACCCACGAGTCTCCCCTTTACAGACATGTTCACTTCATGATAATCACATGCAGTTTGTGGCAAGTCATAGTCAAGTCAGCACACTGACACACTGACAGCTGTTGTTGCCTGTTGGGCTGCAGTTTGCCATATTATGATTTGAGGACATTTTTAATAAGATAAGATAAGATAAGATATTCCTTTATTAGTCCCACAGTGGGGAAATTTACAATATATATATATTACTAAATGCAGTACCTGTGAGGGTTTCTGGACAATATTTGTCATTGTTTTGTGTTAATTAATTAATTAATTTAAAATAATAAATATATACACACACTTGCATAAAGCGCATATTTGTCCACTCCCATGTTGATGAGAGTATTAACTACTTTGTATTTGTGTTTGTAAACACCAATGTTTTGATTAGTAAATTAGTAAATCACTCCATCAATAACTTAGTAATTTAATTATATATTTTTCTCAGTAACAGATTAAAGCTACATTTATTTACTAATTAGTCACTCCTCAACACTGGCCTTCAGGTAATGTAAAAACATAAAAGCCTCTCTCTAGAGTCAGGATGTGGTTTGTCCGTTTTGCGCTACTGTAGAAACATGGCGGAGCAACATGGTGGACTCGCTCCCCATGTAGATATGAAGGGCTTATTCTAAGTTAACAAAAACAAAATGATTATAATCCATTTCTGTTAGTAGCTCCTTCCATGGAAGTATATGTTTGGTGTTGAGGGTTTGTGCTTCATGTTCACTCCCTACCTGTCGTGTTTTGGCAGAGGTCTCGATGTAAGGGATGCCGTAAGAGCGGGCGAGTTCCTGGGCTTGCCTTGTGTCCACCGTGCGTGCCGGGAGGTCACACTTGTTTCCCACAAGCACCATGGGAACATCATCTGAGTCCTTTACACGTTTAATCTGTTCTCTGTGGATTGCAGAACAAAAAAAATACATTTAATTGCAAAACATTGGCTGCTTCCTTAACCCACCCCAGCACTGCATTTAGTCACAGTGACAGTATCTCTTGCCTGGGATCCTCCCTGCTTCATAAACAACAGCAGCTCCACCACTGGAGGGCCAACCACCCAGGGAGCTCTAGGACCCTGAGGAAGAGCCAAGGCCCGGCGGTGCTGGGCTGTGCTGCACTGCTGAAGGAGGGAGGTGGAGAGGAAGGGAGGGAAGGAGGGGGAGGGATGGACAACAGGCAGACAGCGAACAGCATTACCTCATCACTACAGCAGCCAGCGCCAAACGCCAGGCAGCCAGGGTGAACTGAGTGAGAGGAGTGGGTCAGATCAATCTATCAGCTCAGCCCTTCTTTTCCCCTAAGCCACAGTACAGCAGGATGCATCCGCTAGCGTCAGCCCTGCCCATCTGCAGTCAACACTGCTAATAGTGTTTATGACCACAGTTGCTCAGTGCTTGATGTCAGCCATGTTTAGACCATGTCTGCTGTATGTATGTGGGTAAGGCAGGTATTTAAAGTCTAACAGGCATATTAAAATTACAGCAAACACCAAAAGAACACACAATCATCAATTTGGTGCATTCAATATAATACTGCTGCCTGGTTCAAATTAATGAAAAAAAAAAATCAAGACACACTGCCCATTTGTAAGCAGGTGCCATGACATTATGTGCCAACAGTGGAGCAGAAGTTTTGCAGAAATGCCTCAAACTATTTTTGCTGGTAAAATAGACAACAGATCTTTAAATAACTCAACAGCTCTGAGCGGGACGCCACCTATTATAGCATCCAACCAAAGATCCACGCATGCTTTCAAAAGTTACACAATGGTTTTATATGGAAATACCAGCAGTTGTCCCAAAAAAAAAAAGAGCTGGGCTGCGACGAGACCAAGCCAGACAAATGTCTGTGTAAGAGAAACTCTGCAAATCTGAAGATGAGGTGTTAAAGTTAATATGTAGCCTCTTTTACTTGCCACATGCAACACTGGCAAGTGGTTGTCTAATGTGATTAGAAAGACAAAATGTGGCAAAGAGAGAAAACACTGTCATCTCCAGCTGAATCTCTCTCCCCTCCCTCGTTTTCTCCTTCCCTGTCCTTGAAAGTGCTACCTCTCCCTGCTCCTCTAATTGAGTCAGGATCGATTTCATTGGCATCATGCTGTAATCCTCCAGTTGGGAGCTAAGCTTTCTTTAGCCGTGTTAAACGCTAAAGCATGACATCACCCAACTACTGCAGAGAGCTGGCACAGAGACGTATACACACCCCTCCCTATCCGGACCCCGTGGGAGTCCCCACAACACACACTGCATATACAAATACACAGAACATTAGATGAGAGCTAACAGAAATGATTTGGTGTCTGAACTCTGTGATCTGACCCGTAAATACACATGTTCACATCTGCAACAACAGATTTCACAATGTTCAATATGAATGTCACATTTGTGGTGCCCCTGCATCCCTAAACCCTCTTTCTTTGCCTCAGTCTTACACACACCTGTATTGGTGAATGTCTTCAAAAGACTTGGTGTTGTTGATGGCGAAAACGCAGAGGAAACCCTCCCCTGTCCTCATGTACTGATCCCTCATGGCACTGTACTCCTCCTGACCTGCAGTGTCCAGAATGTCCAGCAGGCAGGTCTCCCCGTCAATCACAACCTGTTTCCTGTACGAGTCCTGCAGAAAAAAAAAGGGAGAAAGTCCCACATTTAGAGAGGTGGTAAAAAAACAGATATTTCAGGTGGAATCTGAGGCAACTGTTCTACGCCACAGCTACGAGATATGATGTTGACTGAATGTGTATCAACTGGTATCTGTTATTAATTCCCTGTCCACTTCTGGGTCAAATGCACATCTATAGAGATCAGAGGAGTAGGGCATCGGAGCCAATGTTTGGCCTTCCAACACGCAGCCACAAAAACATGGAGTGGCGTCCCTTTGTTTGTTAGAACATAGGGGCCAGGAATGCAAATACACAAAAAGGACATTGTCTGGCCAGAGGCAGGCGTGGTGAGAAAGAGAGGGAGAGTGGAGACAGAGTGGAGAAAAAAAAGAGAAGAGAAAATATTCTCACTTACAATATCTGCAGTCTTTTTTCAGTGTCTTGTTTTCATGAAAATATAAGAATTACAGACGATGTACATATTTCTTCTTCTCTCTTCTATTTCTTACATGCCTGATCATTTGTAGAACTGCCACAGACTTTGATTAATTAAATTAAATTAAACTGATTTAGACTGAGCTATCATCTCAGTAGGGTCCAGACAATGTTGTTCAGCAGTGACTGTGGGATTGAACTGTATACAAGAAGTGGATGTTGTCACTGTGACGTCACCCATTGGTTTGTGGACTACAGTTCTGAAACATTGAGTTCAGCATTTTTGCATCACCATCTTGGTTCCTTGAAACCAGAAGTGACATAAGAGGGTGGAGCTTAGTACAACCAAATGCCAAAAAAAAAAAAAAAAACATTTTTAGGTGACATAAATGTTACGATTATATTTCATGAAATGAAAACACATTGTGAAGGGGCTAAAGTTGTAAGACAAGAACACGGACAACTCCCAAACCGGACAATGATCTGGTAGCGACCTGTGAATCACAATGTAGCCAGTCATACCCTGTTTTATGATCCATTTGACTCTAAATGGGACCATAATTTATTAAACCAACATCATGCTGTATTGAAGAAACTAGCATCTGAGACCATAAACTCTTGTTTGAAATGTTTACTGGGGTAATAAATCAAGTGAGAAGTAGACTAATTTTCTCATAGATTTCTATACAATCAGACTTCTTTTTGCAACCAGAGGAGTCGCCCCCAGCTGGATATTAGAAAGGATGAAAGTTTAAGGCACTTCAGCTTGGCTTCACTTCTCACAACTGAAGGTTGCCACCTGGATTGCATATTTGTATAAATATGTAGATTAATGCATGCGCTTCTACCACATAAGGTGGATAAGCGGTGTACAACGACACAATAATTCAAGGGGAAACTGGAAATAATTCATTTTTAATAATGTGATCAACCCTCGTCTACCTTCCCACCTCAACACTCAAGATGCCTCCCACAAGAATGATGTGCAGAACATGCAGAAGAGAGTCATACCTCTATGGTGGGGTCATATTCATCCACAAAGTGGTTCTGGATAAGCTGGATGGTGAGTGCACTCTTGCCAACGCCTCCAGCTCCCACTACCACCAGCTTATACTCCGTCATCTTTGCCGCTGCTGCTCACCACACACACACCACGGCTGGAGAGAAGAAAGGTGCAGGTTAGCACTGACAGGTACACATTACTGGATTAATTTGAACAGAACAGACATGCACGGAGCTTTGACAAGCTATTTTCTGCCACTGGACTGTCATGTTGGGGTCCACAACCATTGCTGCCCAGTGGTGAGAAACATCAACAGTGTGTGTGTGTGTGTGTGTGTGTGTGTGTGTGTGTGTGTGTGTGTGTGTGTGTGTGTGTGTGTGTGTGTGTGTGTGTGTGTGGTGGGAGCTAAGGTTGAGACCCTCAAAGGGGAATGTGAAAAATGTGCTGAAGGTACTCAATGTTCCAATGCTCTCCCGCTCAGTGTGAGCGGCAGAGACTCAGTGTTTATGAGAGGGAGTGCTAGGAGGGAGAAAAACAAGGGGCATGACACCGGCAGACTCATCACTCAAGGCTTCACATTACAGATGCCTACCTCTGAACCCACAGTGACAAGATGCCGGAGCAAAAGTGATCACATTTTTTAAAATCACAAAAACAGAGTGATGAGAAAAACACGTACAGAAAAATATTTCTGCACCATTTTCCTTTCAACAGTCACTATAACTAACAAAGCAAGACTACTGCTATGAACTGTTTGCTGGTTTGCCTTGCTGCGTCTTCCATAGGGATCAATCCATAGCAACAGAACGAGAGGCCTAAAAGAGGATTTTATGACTTCAGGTGTGCCTGCAGTTGTCCCCTGTGGACGCACTGAACCCACTTAAGAGGTCTGGTTGATGTAACAGGGCTGCCCCAGACTATAAATCAAGGCATGTTATTAAAGAAACATGTTGGCCTCTTGAGAAAACATAAGTGATATAAATTTTCTGTTGGCTAAAACATCTAAATATCACATGTACATGAATTTATGGACCTTCTGAAAGCAGAATAGGGAAAGTAAACCAGTTCCAGCAGGGACAGGTATTATTTGAAGTTGGATGGACATAAAAAATTAAGCTTGATCATCCCAAAGAATATTGGGAAATTTGGCTAGCTGATCCAACTTTGGATGTGCATCTGAAATAAACAGGGCTAAATTTATTAAAAGCAGACTTTTTGTTTAGTTGTGATGAGTATTTTCTATTAACTCAGGTCGAGATGTTGTGAAGTGTTTTGAGTTGTACCTTCTTCAAAATAGGTTGGAGGTAAAGAACAACTAATCTGGATTTTACCAGAAAGACAAGGCATGCTCAAAAAATGTGGGTGAATTTGTATAAAATGCCAAATATGCTATTACAATGTCAACTACCGAGTCAGCTGGAACCACACATGTGAGCACACAACACTCAATACAAAGACACACACACACACACACACACACACACACACACACACACACACACACACACACACACACACACACACACACACACACACACACACAATCACCATCCTTACAGTTATACAGTTACAGTTCTACAGTTTATTCTTAAGGCTTTTACACACCGGGGACATGACGAAAAATGCTACGAAAGCACAAAATACTCGCCTGCGAATATTATAGGTCTAGGGCTTTTATTGTGAAAGGTAATAACAGAAGAAGTGGATCGGTTCTGTTTTTGTCAAGGTTGAAAGGAATAATAAAGTTTGCCGCTGTGATTCAGGCTACGGAGCCTCTGTGTTGTTTCATAAATACAGGCACAACTCAGTCCGTTCCACACAACATGACTGATTGATGCCTTTATTCACGATGCAAAAGTTCAGAAAAGTCTACCTTTATTAATTAACACGTAATATTCTCATTTTTCATGAATTGATTACATGAAAAAAAAAGAAAGAAAAAAACCACCCCCGGCATGTCAAGGCCTTTAAACTGTGGTCACGTCTTTATTTAGTTTATGTTAGGGATTAAGCTGAGTAACAAAAAGTGGCTGATATACTGTTCTCTGAAACATCAATATTGGTATCGGCTTCAAAAGGTGAGTACTGGTCTAACCTTACATCAATGAGCATTTTCATTTGATAAATGGCTTTCATAATGATTAAATATCAAAATTAGGTTAATGTTAAATCGTTTTCTGCTGGTTGGTTTAACACTCGCATGGATTACATCAATATCTGTTAGATGAATCTGTACAATAAGTTATTTTTACTGCTTAATCAGATCGTCCCAATCCTTCCAGCATACGCACACTTACTAACTGAACAGAGACACACACACACACACACACACACACACACACACACACACACACACACACACACACACACACACACACACACACACACACACACACAAATCACCATCCTTACAGCTCCGCTGGCCAGTGAAATTCCAGGCGTGTTGAGTCAACGCTGGGTAGCACAAGTAGTCATATGGGTGTTTCCACTACATGCAGTGGCAAAGTGTGACTCAGCTTTTAGCAAATTTACCAAAAAGTTACCAAATCTCATGACCTAAAAATGACCTGGGCCCTGTAGTAGACATGATGGTTCATGATGAGTCAGAGTCAGAAAGACATGAAGCTGGGGATCATGGAGACTTTACATGATGAATTAAAATACAAGCTAAGGCGAGCGGTGTGACCAAATCTATGGTTAACTAGAAGTGAGCTCTGCTGGAGGCCCAGAGCAACCACAGGAGCCTCCCGTGATTACAGCCTCAGTCTGACATCATGAAGACAACAATGAGTGGTCAGGTGGAGTCATCACAGTGATTTCATCCCTGATATAAGAACTCAGAGGAAAATCACGGGAATTACAGACAGTTTATCTTCACTTTCTGTTTGACAGTAGTGACTAAAAACTCGACTCTAGTAGGCTTGTCACAGTACTCGGTGTTACACACCCACCACCTCCACCATCGTTTTGCTTTTTACAGAAATAAAACCCATTTAGTTCATTTTGGCGTATCAGCACCGTGTTATCAATACATAGTTGGGTGACGGACGCTACTGTCAGTGAATGTATCTGCTCCATACAGAGTCTCAGCTCAGAGGAGCAGATGCCATATTTCACAAACACAGGACAAGAGAGAGTTGACAGATTAGATGATGCAATGCCAAATGCAAAAGCGCCTATTGGGCAATATTTCAGACTTAAACCCAAGGCTATAAGAGAACCATCACGTTAATTAAATCGCCGTGTGGAGGACGCAGCGGTCATAGCCGGTGTGCGCTGCAGAGCAGTGTCGGGTGGAAACCTGCGGCCTCACAGTGAAAGCTCGACCGGAGAGGCCAGACACACAGCGACCCGATGTTTAAGATCAAAGTAAGCGCTCCACATTTATTAGGCGTCATATTTTCTTGTAAGAGAGTTATTTGCAAAACAGAAAATCTACCTGCATTTGGCACTTGACGGGTGTTAATTTCAGACCCTGATTATGATGATGATCATATTTGTGGTGTCCCTCTGGCACTTGGTGCCCTACGTACAACATGTGATGTGTGTGGTGGGAGCAGCCGCCCTGCCTAGACTCCAGATACTTTTACACATTTATGAAAGTGTAATTATACAGCTTCACTTTCAACACAAGCTTACAGGAAAGACATCTGAATCATGTTATTGCCTGTTAAGACGCCGTTGTTGACATCAGCGGAACCCAAAGGCAGTCTTAAATTTCTCTTCCTCAAAAGTAGTCCATCTCACGTCATGTAGTTCAGAGTAAAATAAAGGTCACATGGGGTTAAACCTCTGTGCCTGTTCATCGACAGTGTCTCACTCTGCTGAATGTTCTTTAAGTGAGCTCAAGAAGAAAATCACTAACCTGCCCCACCTGCTAGAGACTGCAATCAATCTGTCAGGATTTCATGAGCACCACGGGTCACATATGCTGTTTTACCATCTCCAGGGCACCGACTGTCATCTCTAACATAAAATGCACTCTGTGTAGCTCTTTTAACACAAACCCCTTAATCACCACAGGGCAGTCAACATCAGCGCTTCAGCCAGACCTCACCCTCTCTCTTGTGCTTTATCTCCCAAGGGTGCACAACCACGGCTGGAGTGAATTTTAACCTCAATTTGGGGTAACAGGTGACATGAGCACAGCTTCTTCTGGACAGTTTAGTGAGAGGACAGCATGCATCGCATTCAAAGAAAACTAAATTTGCCAATTCAGGCACACAGAGTCAAGAGTAACAGACACACAGCTCAGTAAAAACTTTATTTGTGCCTGAGACGTGTGACTGTGCCGAGGATTAGCCATGACTAAGACCGACTCACTGATGTTAATGATTGACAGGCAAGCAGGCTGCTAACTGAAGACACAGCCATTTAGCTGCTCTCACTCAATCACACAGACACACATGTTCCTACAACACATCCTTGATCTCGTATCACCTAAATGGAAAAGGTAGCTCTGAATACCATCACCAATGTCAACAATGGCCCCCTTGTAAAAAAACACAAAAAAAAACCACCCACGCTGCTATAATTCTCAAGCACAACAGGAAGGGAATTATCCCGAATCTTCAACCTTGTGGCCAAACATTTAGCTTCCTTTTCCCTCACTGTAAATAAATCAACCTGGTACACAGTGCAGCCCCCCTGGCTGGACTACAGAAGCAGTTGCAGACCCGCAGAGCCAGCGTCGCTCCTCGCAGCCTCCTTTAACCAAATAAACAGCAGCTGTGTGGAGAGACTTGTGCAGGGCAGACAGACGCCATCACACCTTTGGTCATTGAAGGCTGCAAGCTCAAGACAGGGTGAGGGTTCACATTAGTTAGGTTAAAATGATGGAAACTGCATGGACAAAATTAGGGCTGTCTTCCATCAAAGACATTGTTAGTCAACTAACACTCGTACAATTTTAATGACTACTTGATTTAATCGACAGACCTGTAAAACCGAGTTTCTCCACAAAGAATGACACAAAGCACCATTTTAAAATGGCGTGTTTACCAGAGATGTGTTCATAATTTCCAGGAAATTAGTCACTCAGCATGAAAAAAAAGCATAAAAAAAGACTAATCGCCTAAAAAAATGTTAGTTGACCAAGACCAAAAGGACAAATTAGTCAACTACTCAACTAAAAGGTGGCAGCACTTCACAAAATAACATGTTAATTTATAGACTGGTCATCAGGATTAGAGAAGGTGGACTTTCAGGAGAT
Source organism: Pterois miles (assembly GCA_947000775.1). NCBI lineage: Eukaryota > Metazoa > Chordata > Actinopteri > Perciformes > Scorpaenidae > Pterois > Pterois miles. Next base: position 10,996,430 of record CAMQGK010000144.1, on the reverse strand, counting down.
GATGAATGTGCCATCGTGGATTAGGGCTGCAACTAATGAAAATCACACCGATTATACAGTTACAGTTCTACAGTTTATTCTTAAGGCTTTTACACACCGGGGACATGACGAAAAATGCTACGAAAGCACAAAATACTCGCCTGCGAATATTATAGGTCTAGGGCTTTTATTGTGAAAGGTAATAACAGAAGAAGTGGATCGGTTCTGTTTTTGTCAAGGTTGAAAGGAATAATAAAGTTTGCCGCTGTGATTCAGGCTACGGAGCCTCTGTGTTGTTTCATAAATACAGGCACAACTCAGTCCGTTCCACACAACATGACTGATTGATGCCTTTATTCACGATGCAAAAGTTCAGAAAAGTCTACCTTTATTAATTAACACGTAATATTCTCATTTTTCATGAATTGATTACATGAAAAAAAAAAGAAAGAAAAAAAACCACCCCCGGCATGTCAAGGCCTTTAAACTGTGGTCACGTCTTTATTTAGTTTATGTTAGGGATTAAGCTGAGTAACAAAAAGTGGCTGATATACTGTTCTCTGAAACATCAATATTGGTATCGGCTTCAAAAGGTGAGTACTGGTCTAACCTTACATCAATGAGCATTTTCATTTGATAAATGGCTTTCATAATGATTAAATATCAAAATTAGGTTAATGTTAAATCGTTTTCTGCTGGTTGGTTTAACACTCGCATGGATTACATCAATATCTGTTAGATGAATCTGTACAATAAGTTATTTTTACTGCTTAATCAGATCGTCCCAATCCTTCCAGCATACGCACACTTACTAACTGAACAGAGACACACACACACACACACACACACACACACACACACACACACACACACACACACACAAATAAACAAAAAGCGATTGACACCTGCGCTCTCTCACACACACCCACAACTATCCAGATTCTGATACGGTTCATTGCTGCATTTCTTCTACATAACCAGATCTCAAGTGTACACCTGCCAGACGACTGAAATTTACAGCCTGAAATGCAAATCCAACACACCCGCACCCGCTACCGGGAGACTGGAAGAAAGAAAAACAGACAGCCGTGCCATCTCTTCTCAAACTAGGCCAAGTCAGCAGCTGATTAATAATCCACACATACATATGGAGATGAATAGAGAAATTAATCATTGATAGTGATGATGTCGCTTTCTCAGAGCCACTTGTTGTCAGTAGGGGCTCACACAGAGCTGGTCTTTGTGCAGATAGAGAGGAGGCCGCTGAAAATCAAAGTCGTCAGTGTGTCGGCTGCATGCATCAGTCTTTTTTACATATTTCATCTGCAAATTTTTTTTTTTTTTAATTCTGTACAAACAGATGATTATCCTGCCCCTATAGCGGCGTCGTGCCCTTGTCTGCTGGCCTGATTTTCATATTGTGCAGTAATTACTGTCAGAGCATGGTTAACCTGTTGGCAACAGTTGGCACATTTGCACACACACACCTGTAAAAAAATGCTTACAACCACGACGAGGTAGTGCAACGTTCCACTTTTCATACAGTGTACATATCTGACAGCAATGTGATTTGTACTAACAAACCAGCTCATCGGGGGTGAACGGAGTAAGCTTCCTGCTACCACTGTTCACATACGACTCTGAGGCAGACAGGCTATAGCCACCAAGTTGGTGACCTATTCCTCCAAAATCTTTGTCCCCTTTTTGATCAAGGAGCACTATACAGTATGTCTGTGTTTAAGGTTATTTATAGTACGCCACCTCCAGCCTGGGAAATTAACGGTTCGTTTTGAAACCCTAGAACCCTGCTTGGACCAAGAGGATAATCTTACATGACAGCTTACGGAGGGTGCGAGTACAGAAAAGCGAGAGGGGTGATGGGAGGAGAGCAGCCAAGGGCGAGGAAGGGAGAGGGGCTACTTTTACTATATGCCAAGGGCACAGGAGGGAGGGGTCGACCTGGAAAAACGTATAAAGAAATTAATAATAAAAATGCTAAACATTCTCCAGCTTTTTTTTTTTTTTCTCCAGCTAATTCAGCTGTATGGCCTGATAACATCTCTCTACTTTTTCAATAATCTGGAAAACGACTTCATCACTTCAAAACATGAGGAGGAGGGCACATGAATGGCCGTCTTCCTCAACATGCATTCTGCTCTCCATTAAAGTTCTTAATTGGTTAAAGGATCCATACTGGCAGAGCCACAAGCCCACTGCAGAGATAATAGATTTTTAATGGAGCAATGATGGTAAGGAGACCCTCTCTTGGGAGGTATCACGGTCGAATACAAGACTCCAAGACCCATCCTAGAGCCTCGATAGCCCACCGCACCCTCCCACTCTGCTCTCCAATGACATCATCCTCCTAAACGGCATCCAAACATAAGTGTTGACCGGCAGCTGAGGAATCACTATTCTGCTCTCTGAGGCCAATGAAACACAAGTAGGTGATGACTTTACACAATTCATATGAAGTCTATCAACTCAGAGATAAATCTAGTTCTAACCCTTTAAAATAACACTATCCATTTCAGTCCTCTTCTAGGTTAGGAAGCCAGAAAAAATACCAAAAACTTAAATGAAACTATAATTTTGCTCAAAGAGAATCTTAAAGAGAAAATCCTTTAATAAACAATTCCTCCTCCTCCTCGTCCTCACATGTTCTCTCTTACAAACATTTATATTAAGAGTTTCTGCGTGCATCTGTGTGTACATGAGCATGCTTAAACAAGCTGCTCTTAAAGGCACTGGAGTCCAAGTGACCTTTTCCCCACTGGGTCATCCTTTCAGCTTGTCGGGTAGGGTGAGACGGTGGAGGCAGCAGCGGAGATGAAAAGGCCAGCTGACCTCCACACAAAGGCCTGCCAGTTAGAGGAGCTGTGGGGCTTATCATCAGACACCAAACACCCCCAAACTCATCAGTGCTCTTTTTTTTTTTTTTGCAGTCAGAGAAATGATTGAACCTTGTCCAGTTGTTTTACTTTGAGTGCATGTGAACGCACTGCACAGAAAGCATATTTTGGGTCACATAAACTAAGCTGCCAGTCAACCTGCAGAAGGTCCCACCAAAAAATTTGTCAGTTCTCCAACCAACTTCCCAACCTAAAGACAGCAACACTATCAAGTCAGGAGTATGTTAGTGCTTAAAGTATCAATAGACATACGTTATGCTTTAAATTATCATTATGAAGTAAATGTTGATTGCCCAATATGGCTATAGAATAATGATACCATCAGCGTTTAGACTGGCTCCCTATAAGGATGCTAATTTTGAAAAATTTTCTTAACTGATAACCGACCCTTGTTAATCAATTATTAACTGTTAACCAACAAGATTTGTGCCTCGCAGTGAACTGCAGTGTATGAGCACAACAAACTGAGTCAACATTTTCACCGTCAGAAGAGCTACTGCAGCAGTCACGGTGCTGCGTTCACTGTCCCCAGTTCGCCGTACGGAAGCGTTAGCAGCCACAGTGCTGCATGTAGTGTCACGGACATGCAGCCCAGACATTTTCCCGGTTAAGTCCGCCACCACCACACATTTAGTTTAGCAGGTTGTCAGCTGTGTGTCTGCCCGGGTTAACAATAGAGACTGTCTGACAAACAGTGTGCGTATTTGTGCTACGTTAGCAGCTGGTAGCTGATAAGAGTTGCCGGTGGCTACATGCGGTGACTGTGGGTTTGTGGGGTTATAGCTATGAATGTATATGTAGCAGACAGTGTGTGTACAGTTTATTTGTCGTGAATAAATTCTACAAGCTACAACTCATCAGCTGGAAGTCCAAGTTTTTTCCTAAAGTGACATGCCACTCCTCAGCATTTTTCTCAGCTTTTTAATTAACTATTACTATTTCTTTTAACCCTTTAACCAATACCGTTAATCGGTTAAAATTCTCAATGTCGGTTAATGGTTAATTATTAACATCCCTTGTTCCCTATAAGCTTCACTTTCACGATGCAATTCTGTCTACCACTAGGTGCAATCTCCCGGGAAAACGAAGGCTCCATTAAAACAACCATTGTGATACCAAAACAGGAAGAGGATAGTGCTTCTGTTTTCCCTGTGGATTTAAAATAAGACCTGGATGCCGCTCAGCCTTGCTTACAATTTTTACCAGTGGCCATCGGCGGTATTGCAGCTAAAAATCCCCCTGCTGCCCAAAAACCATCTTCCCCATAGACCACCACTGTAAAACAGACGTATGGAAAGCTGTTGACAGGACAACTTAAACTGCACATAAGGTCAATTATGACTCTTTCTATTAGGCTTTTTTTGATCCACGGAGGTTTTATATTTGTAAAACTCTCATCAAGCTGAGAAAAGCGATTTAGATATCTGGAATGTCATCATAAAATAAACTCTATGTGCTGTCCGGCTCAGCACATAGCAAACACCACTGTGCATATTCAGTGTTATTATATATAACCCACAGTTAAACCTGGAAGTTAAAAAATGTTTTTGGCGCAGGCTGGTAATTTTCATCGAAATGAACGGGTACCATCTTCGATTCTGGTTCTTAGAATACATCCATGATTTTCCCCAGTAGCTATCAATAGCTATCCCCTACCAGAGTATCAATGAAAGTTTTTTGCAGTTTGTATCCCCTGAAGGGGTGAATGGTGACAGTGGAACAACCAAAGTAAATGTGGAAAACAAAATGTAGTGTTGCCTGTGATGTTGGTAGCTGCTAGGCTCAGAAGAAAATGCAAAGCTATCCGGTTGTGTTTGTTACAACAAGCACCAACAGTTGGGGAGGAAAAACTGAAAAGCTGTCACTCCAATATAAAAAATTAAAACATGCTTACAACAGTATACACAAGAGCATGTCCTGAATCATCTTTAAGTCTCAACTAACACAAATTATTAAAACCATCCAGATGAAAGCAGCACGAAAAGTTGTCATTTGTAAGTTCTTGGTATATCCAGAATAGTCACACTTATTTTGGCAAGCGGCTGGACGCCACCCAGGCATCAGCTGTTCAGAGAAAGGGACAAGAGATTAACATCACACCTCTATCACTGGCTGGACTGTCTCCAGCTGTTTTTCCAGCTGCCTGAATTCTTGACTTCACTTTTAACGACGCTGATGTCAAATTCACACAACAAACACTGGACCTCCTTAAGGGAAACCATGTAGTCCAGTGTACTGCAGTCTATACGATGATGGAAAAACTATACGGTTGTTACATGTCACTCATATGTGATGCTTTGGTCAGCAGCAGTGATGCTGTGATGAATAAAATAATGAGACGTGAACAGCAGTCAGCTACAATTTGGGGTGTAAAAAATATCAATATGAGTATCGCGATATTATGTTTTGTGATACTATATTGGTTTTCCAAAATGCTGTGCTAATCATTTTAATCAGCCTATTAAAAATCTGACAATAACTAAATTTTGGAGAAAAAAACTGCAGCATTCAAAGGGATGCCTTGAACGCTGACCTCAAGATTTGTGAATTAGAATGGGTTCTATGGGTACCCCTTTACAGACATACCCACTTAATGATAACAACGCAGTTTTATGAATGCAGTATAAATGGGTTATCTTCGCCTATTCTACAAATGATGTATTTTAAAGATCACAAAATATCACCTTGCTTACTGTATCACAATATATTGAATCGTTTTCCCTGTATCATGATACGTATAGTATCATCAGATTCTTGCCATTACACAGTCCTACTTACTGCACGTCCACCGGCTCTGTTTTCAGGCTTTAAAAATCTAGCCTGTGACGGGAGACTTTGGCCAATCGCAGGTTATTTCAGTGAGAGAGAGAGAGTGAGCATTCCTATTGGCTGTGCTCCAGCTGGTGGGCGGGGCTTGGTATTTCCTCCACTGATCACAACATGTCTGCCGGGTCACAAGCCGTCTCATTTTAGAGTAACTACAAGATGTTTCTGAAAACATTTGAGGCAACAGAATATTGATTTGTATTTGATCAGCGCTGCCTAGTTTGATGTTTGATCAATTTGCGAGTGATTGACAGCTGCTCAGAGATGGCAGGCTCCAGCTCGGCTCTGATTGGTTGTTTTCCTCCGGTCTGTGAAATCTTGCAGATGCCATTAGGAGCACTGGAGGACACAGAGAAACATGCTTTTTTTGACCTTATCTGTCTCATCCACTACTGTCAGGATGTAGCGAGCATCTTATGAAAATAATTTTATTTAATCATATTTGCTCCATTTCTACCCACTGCAGCTTTAAATGGCACTCTGTCTGATGAATACAACGTATTCTGCCAAAGACTTACATCAGTTTGGGATGGGTAAATTGTTTCAGCCCATGCAGCCATAATTTGAAAATGGCCAATTAAACATTAGTGCAATCTTTGCCATCTTTTGAATGTAGTAATCGGGTTGAACAGACAGCTTCCAGAGTAGAAATAATACCAAGTCAGCTCTCTGAATAAAATGCCTTGTAATGGGATCTAACTTCCGCAGTGATACATTCAGTTTTTACTCAGTGTGACGGGGCGTCACCCTAACGTTACTGGTCTGTGTGGCCACTATCGGCAGCAGCAACCTCATACTCAACATTTTCTCTACATTGGACACAAATACATGCGACACGAAGTAAATTGCCCTTTACTGCCATGTAACGTTACATTAGCAAGCCCTCTGTTTCCTTTTCAAGCTGAGAGGATGGGGAAATCCACGGCGGTCTCATGTTATTCCTCCATAACCAACTTACAACACCCCAACTCAAGGGAGACTGTTTACCAAAATCCATAACTGTTTGTTGCTTTTTTTAAAATGAGGCAAAATTCACATGCATTTCCCCTTGATGTAACGTTAGCCAAGACTATAGGGCAAGCATGAGTTGTTGAGCTCGACAGATGAAGCTCACCGGGTGTGAATTCAAATATTGTGATAGCTTAGCTATCATGTTTTAACTGTGGACCGCAATCTCAAGCGGTGCCCCCCACCCAAAAAAACTGATTTTAAAGCGGTACCATAAGACAAAAAAACAGTCACTGCCGACATATTTCAGACACAGGAATGTGCACTGCATACTTACAACAAGCAGAGGTCTAATTAGCGACAAGAGCGACGTTTCGTCTGCCGGAGAAGAGAAAAATCTTTCAACTCCGTTGCCTCTCTGCTGTAATCAGAGGGAAACAAAATGTTCTTGGTCCCCGTCTTCAGATACCTGCGCCTTAATCTGTCCGACAAAGTGTTTAATTTTCAGTAGCTGAAATGCACCAAGGCATTCATTGGTCCTGGGTAAAATGAGCCCGCGTTGAACAATGTGCTTCTAGAGAGAGAGAGAGAGAGAGAGAGAGAGAGAGCAGAGGGGATGAGGAGTGTCGAGCCCACGCCCAGCTCTATCAAACATAGAACCGCCCCGGTTACCATGCATGTTATTGCTGCATTCAAGACTATCGGAAACATGGACACTCCTCGGTGAAGACCTGACTACTTGAGTCTACCACTTAAAGTAACAGTAGGGAGTATATTTTTGGAATCTCTGGGCAACAAATCCATAATAACCTTGCAGCATATTGTAATTCAAGTGCTCTGAGAGAAAACTAGACTTCTGCACCTCCTCGTGGCTCTGTTTTCAGGCTTTAAAAAGTCTAGCCTGTGACGGAGGACTTTCACCAATCACAGGTCATTTCAGAGAGAGAGAGAGAGATCCTATTGGCTGTGCTCCAGCTGGTGGGCAGTGCTTGGTATTTCCTCAACTAATTGCAACATGGCGGCTGAGTCACAAACTTTCTAATTTTACAGCTAAACAGTAACTACAAGATGTTTCTTAAAACGTTTTGGGTGAGAAATAGGCAACAGGATATTTTTTCATATTTGATCAGTGCTGTCTAGTATGACGTTTGTTTCGGCCTGATTGGTTGTTTGACTCTGGTCTGTGAAATCTTAGGGATAACATTAGGAGCACCGGAGGACACAGAGGAACATGATTTTTTTTACCTTATCTGTCTCATGCACTATTATCAGGATATAGTGACCGTCTTGTGAAAATCATTTTATTTAATCATATTTACTCCATTTTTACCTACTGCAGCTTTAAATGTTACTACAATGGCACTCTGTATGATGACTAGAATGTATTCTGCCAAAGACTTACATCAGTTTTGGATGGGTAAATCGTTTCAGCCCGTATGGCCATAATTTTAATTTGTGAGTGATTGACAGCTGCTCAGAGACGGCAGGCTCCAGCTCGGCTCTGATTGGTTGTTTACCTCCAGTCTGAAATCCTGCAGATGCCTTTAGGAGCACCGGAGGACACAGAGGCACATGATTTTTTCAGATTACCTGTCTCATGCACTACTGTCAGGATATATTGACCAATTTATAAAAACAACTTCTTAAAATCATAGTTGATCCATTTCTACCCACAGCTGCTTTAATCCAAGTTTAAGTGTCAATACTAATGTCCAGGTATAACGGTTGAGGTATCTTATATGTCATGACATAAGGACTGTGTGTTTTTATTTATTCCTTATTTTTAAACAAAACAAGTCTTATTATTGTTTGTAGTAGTAATAGTAGTAGTAGTACTAATAGCAGTAGGCCATAGTATAAGTATTTTGAATTTATGTAGTTACTGATATTATTGTTATCATTAATCAGATTTTTTACCACCTTGTTTTTGTTTCCTGTGTATTGTATTACATACTGCAGTACTGTAGAACTGCAGAACTGCTCAAAACTTAAAAATAAAGAAGGCCTATAAAAAAGGCCCTCACTTCACTGAAAAGCATGTACTTCCGGTGGAGTATAATAAATTCCTTGTAATTTATTTGATTCATTTATGTCTAAAACAGTCATGTTTTAAGATACTTAGTCTGTAAAAGAAACCAGAATCAACACTAAAAGCCCAACATTTGTAAAGTGTGTGAAATCAAAAAACCTGGATTCCTAGATGAACGGCTTTAGTTTCCTCCATGACAGCTAGGGCTCGTGGAGCACTTACATAGTTATTGTCAATACTGACTATACCCTATAAACGATTAACCAGATTCTGCGGTATGTTTGCATTTTCACTTGTTTGAATCTAAGAAACCAGTTATTATCTGTGCAACATGGTGTTAATAAACAGACATTAAGAAAAAAAAATATATTGTACCAGATACACAGAAGTTCACATTTCCAAAGGCTACAGCGAGCGTTTGAAGGCAGCACCAGACCCGCGTAGGTGGGTTAATGTTGTGGTGATAAAACCAGAAGTTTACAAATTAATCTTTGATAATAGTAACATTAAAGGATAACTATTAGCCTAGCGTAAACCTAAACATTTCCAGTGAAGTGCCAAACTGTTACATGTGCACTACATATCCCAGGGAGCCAAGGTTCTCCCAGTGCCGTATCCAGGAAGTCGTCTGTGGTTGTCAAGCAAACTTTTGCTTGTAAGCAAAGTGCTCTCAGTCTGTAAAATGTATAGATGTTTTTAGCCTGCAGTTTACCGCAACAGGTAAGTATATTCTTTATAAAACTATATAATATTCTTCTTGTAGTAGATGTGGTTGGTATCAGCGTAGAGTTGAATTTTAATTAATTTGTCCCCCGCATTATGTCAACATTTAACCATAGCACTTCAAGCTAGTTTGTTAGCTAATTAGCTAACAGAAGCTAACATTAATTAGCTAACAGACTAGCTTGAAGTGGTCAAATGTTGACCTGTTTGTTAGAAATTCAAGCATGTTGGTAAGACACTTCCACATTGTTCATTTCAGGTAGGTGAGAGATGAGTTGCTGCCATGGGTCTGTGCGCCAGGACCGGCCTGGCACGGCACTGGTCCTTGTGACTGAGCTCAGTGGAGCGGGCCAAATAAACCCAACTCCTTCCCCGAAACCGTGTGAGGACTCTGAAACAGCAGTGGAGCTTTACATCTCTCCAGACAAGCTGGTAAATTCACAGAAGTACCTAAAGACAGGGTCAGTGCTCATGCCACTGATTCACCAAGTTCTCCACTGTCTTTATCCGATACATGTGTTTAGTCTATGTGCATAATAGGCTTAAGTAAGCCTCTGTTATCTGAGATATATGTTATTTTCACTTTTGTGTACTTCACAGCAGTTATAGAAGCATTTATATAGCTGAATTCCGAGGTGTCTGTGGGGAGACTTGGGGTTTAGCGATAACGTTGCACATGACATACATTCAGTTCATTCAAAGGGGAGGTACGGCATTATAGGTGTGTTCTTCCTGTGATATACATGATCAGATTAATTTTCTTTTTGGATGGATGTTTAGACAGGGAAGTGTGAATAGATTGGAAATGTCATGACATGCCAAATCCTCAATAAAGAAATTAATACAATAAAATTGAGGTGAGAAATAGGCAACAGAATATTAATTCATATTTCATAAGCGCTGCCTAGTTTGACTGATCAGAGTTTGTGAGTGACTGCCAGCTGTTCAGAGACAGCAGGCTCCAGCTCGGCTCTCATTGGTTGTTTACCTTCAGTCTGACATCCTGCAGATACACCAGAGGACACGGACTGCACTACTGTCAGGATATATTGATCATTTTATAAAAATAACTTCATAAACTCATATTTGATCCATCAACATGGAGATAGAACTGAAAGAGGACCTATTGTGCTAATTTTAAGGTGTATACTTGTATTTTGGGTTTCTACTAGAACATTTTTACACGCTTTATATTCAAAATATAATAAATATAAATACAAGCTGTGCACATTGCTGTTTCAAGGAGAGGTGGGCAGACAGAATTATTTCACACATGCGTCACATAATCAAATTCATAGGTATATGTTAGGGGTAAATATTGAATGATGAAACTATGTTGCGTAAAGACAAAGTCCAGTTCAGTATATGCTGTTAATTTCTGTCCCTCACAGGAATCACTGTGTGGAACTCGGGATCTCTCTCACGTGACCTTTCTGGAGATCTGCGTAGACACACAAGAAAACACACTGGGTAACTTAGGTAAGATATACAGTACATCAATGCATTTACAAACGTATATCAGCTATTTCAAACCATATTGCTCTGGTACAAAGTTTGATGTGTACTCATTAAGACTTACTGTTAGAATTGGTTTAACTGCTTATGTCAAGTGTTCCTTAGTGAACATGGCCACACACTCAGTAACTCCTATTGCATTTAAATTCAGATTTTAATAAAACTGAAAGACAGACGTAAGGATTTTACACTGTATACAGTGCTGATTCATAACAGTTGCTTATTGTGACCACACACAATCACAAACCATATAGACATTTCTATGATGCACATACACTCCTGATCAAAATCTTAAGACCAGTTAAAAAATTGCAAGAATTTACGTTTTGCACTGTTGTATCTTAAGAAGGTTCTAAGTAGAGTTTCAAAATGCAAAAAGAAGAAATGAGAGGAAGAGACTAAATGTTTTGAGCAGGCAATTTATTGAAAAGAACAATTTAACTAAAATAGGCTGTTCATCAGCTGATCAAAAGTTTAAGACCATAGCTCAAAAAAACCCCTAAAACAGAAATTAAAGTCTCAAAAACAGACTCAGTAATGAGTAGCTCCACCATTATTGTTGATCACTTCAAAAATTCGTGTTGGCATGCTTGATGCGAGTGTTTCCAAAAGGCTTGTAGGAATGTTGTTCCAAGTGGTGAAGATGGCTTCACGAAGGGCATCCACTGTCTGGAACTGATGTCCATTTTTGTAAACTTCCCGTGCCAAACATCCCCAAATGTTCTCAATTGGATTTAGATCAGGGGAACATGCAGGATGATCCAAAAGAGTGATGTTATTCTCCTGAAAAAAATCCTTTGTCAGACAGGCATTGTGAATCGCAGCATTGTCCTGCTGAAAAACCCAGTCATCACCACACAGACGAGGGCCCTCAGTCATGAGGGATGTCCGCTGCAACATCTCCACGTAGCCAGCTGCTGTTTGACGCCCCTGCACAACCTGGAGCTCCATTGTTCCATTGAAGGAAAAAGCACCCCAGATCATGATGGCGCCCCCTCCGCTGTGCCGTGTTGAAAAAATCTCAGGTGGCATCTCCTTGTCATGCCAGTAGCGTTGGAAGCCATCAGGACCATCAAGGTTAATTTTTTTCTCATCAGAGAATAAAACTTTCTTCCAACTTTGAATGTCCCATGTTTGGTGCTCCCTTGCAAAGGCCAAACGGGCAATTTTGTGGCGTTGAAGGAGACGTGGCCTTTGAAGACGTTTTTTGTTTTTGAAGCCGTTCCTTTGCAGATGCCGTCTGATGGTTATTGGGCTGCAGTCAGCACCAGTAATGGCCTTAATTTGGGATGAGGATCGTCCCGTGTCTTGACGGACAGCCATTCGGATCCTCCGGCTCAGTGCCGGTGAGATTTTTTTGTTCCATAAACCTCAGGATCTTTTAAGAAATGCAAAATGACTGTCTTACTGCGTCCAACCTCAGCAGCGATGGCACGCTGTGAGAGGCCTTGTCTATGCAGCTCAACAATCCTGCCACGTTCGAAGGCAGTGAGTTTTTTTGCTTTTCCCATCAAGAGGTCTTGACAGTGTGATTACTTGACAGAAAATGACATGGAATCCAAATTTTTGCACAGATTTGGGCTTTTAAAGGATGTGGTCTTAAACTTTTGATCAGCTGATGAACAGCCTATTTCAGTTAAATTGTTCTTTTCAATAAATTGCCTGCTCAAAACATTTAGTCTCTTGTTCCCATTTCTTCTTTTTGCATTTTGAAACTCTACTTAGAACCTTCTTAAGATACAACAGTGCAAAATGCAAATTCTTGCAATTTTTTAACTGGTCTTAAGATTTTGATCAGGAGTGTATATCAGATTTCCGTCATCCTCAGTGCAGGATGACTGAACTGATGATAGTGGAGGAACATCATCATGCTCACCTTTGTCCTCAGAAAATCCTAGATTGCACAACGAGTGCAGGTATGACAGAGTCATGGCACATGTGAGTCGTCACGCCTGGCCTACCACTGTAGGTTCCTGTTAGCTACGGTAATTGAGGTCAAACACCTGATGAGGTGAACGTGGAACTAAACCAGGAGGCTAGCTTGAAACCCAGTAAATAATCACCTTACTGTTACATGAAAGTGAGAGCTACGTCTTTGTTTATCTGATCATCTTACAGGTGCCAACTTGCCCAAACTGGTGCACCTCAAAATGAACAACAGCACGATTATGTCAGTAAGGTAAAGTTACATAACCTCATCTTCTTCTTTTCTTCCTGCTTTGTGTGCTTGAGAGGCAATAACCCATGGAATACTACAGATTATCAAGAATCTGCTAATCCCTAAACCAAGAATGAAATACGGTATTAAACAAAACCGAATTTGTGTTTCTGATGTACACTTCTTGTAACTATATGACCCAGTTCATGTTTGGTTTATGTTCAGAAACAAAGCAAGCCGGTCCAGGTCTTTCCATAAAGAGAACTGTAATTTGACCTTGAGCAGTGATGGACACATGGGGATTACTGTCATGCTTCACGCTGGTCACATGTGTGCCAGAAGACAGTCTAGTGAGAGGCATTGGAGGCCGTAAAAAGACAGTGCTTTGAAGCAGAATAGCAGGTCAAGTCACAGGGATATGTACCTGCAGTGCAGGTGTAGAGCTGTGCTGTCCTTCTGCCAAGGTTTTCCAACAGGAACGTGTAATGCAACGTTTTTGTGTGGAAGATGCATGTTGCTGCTTGTAAACTAGACACCGACAGAAGTGTTGTTCAGTACAGTCTTGGCGTGAGATACACATGGAGAACAGGTCCACCCACCTTTCTCATAATAGGACACAGAGGGTTTGTGACATATCGGCTTTCAGATTTGTCCACTTGGACAGTCCCAGAAAAAAAAAATACAGGAAATACACACAGTTTCTCCTGGATTGTCCTACCAGCTTGATTGCAGCCACAGCTGTGTCATCAAAATCGGATAGAAGAAAAGCAATAAACCCCCAGGATGAGACACACACATTGTAAATTGTCCTCATAACAGGACAGGTGGAGAATTGTTACCATTGAGTGATAAGAGAGTACAAACAGACAGATAGGGAGCTGTCTGCTCCACCCCAAGAGGAGCAGAGCCAGCCGGACGTGCACTGCCTCTGATAGCATTTCCTGCTCTGGGCTGTGGGAGCTGTAGTGGAGAGGGTGTTATTACGGGGATGTAGATACACCGACTGAGACTCAGCTGGAAGGGTCAGAGCAGGGGTGTGCTGTAGAGACAAGCGAGAGGCAGAGGAGAGGCCTGCATATTGTGGGAATGAGAAGAGCTTCTAGCTTCAGTAGCCAGTAGACTAGGGATAGCTTTTCCCATGATTCACTATGTTGTGTAGCTCCCTTCCCTTCCTCTAAATCATGTTTTGTCTCCTTAGAGACCTGGGGACCACCCTCTCCCACCTGCAGGTGCTGTGGATGTCTCGCTGCTCTCTACATGACCTAGATGGCATTTCTGCTTTCTCATCCCTCAAGGTTTGTAGGTTACAAATAGCACTGTCTTGGGGTAAAAATTGAAAGTGCCATGCTTTCCTAATTTCCTAGTTCCTAAATTTAGAATGAATAGGTCTTTTTCTTTATTATAACCACACATGTGACGTTGCATAAAGTATGATAAATATGATAAATATCATATACTTCTTTCTCTCCTGATAATGGCTCTTGAGGCTAATTAGTAATTGATGGTATAAATGAATGTAAAATGAATGAATGTTGGGGAAAATGAATGACTGCTTTCTTGATATAACACAGTCAGAAGTGAATATGAGTTTAATGTAGTGTAACACAAAAACAGATATTATAGTATGTGTATGATAAATATGATGTATTGGATTTCAGACCCCATGAAGACTAGCTAGTGCCATTGGTGTAGGATAAGCTTTTTGAGGTGATGGATAGATATATAAGTAATCTCATTATTACCTGACTGATCGATGATTAACATTGCTTGAATTGAATGTAGCTCAAAAGGAAAAATAGAGACATTCTTGGGCAATTTCCTAAAATGGTTTTTCAGTTTGTTTCTTAAATTTTAACCAAATTTTTCCATTTGTCATGTTGCACTGGTGACACATTTTCCCACAGATCAAACAAACAGTACTGCAGATTATTTCCATATATATAAAGCAAATATTGAAAATTCCTAAGTAATGATGTTGTTGATTAGCAATCAGAGTTCTTGTGACCTAAAGATCTCAGTATCTGAGATAGGAAGATACCATATCTATCTTTCCTGTGTGCCTTACAAGCTCCCCATTCTGTGTCAACAGTATTTCTGTATCACTGGCTCTGTCTGTGTTTAATTCATTTTCTGTCTGTTTGTTTTTCAGTTTGCCTTAACACACCTTTCTTTCCACTCTACTAATCTCTACTACGCTGTATGTGTGTATGTCCTCTCTCTATTTCAGGAGTTGTACATGTCCTATAACAATGTGTCAGACCTGAGTCAGGTTGGCATGCTGGAGAATCTGCAGCTGTTAGATCTGGAAGGGAATGATGTTGATGATCTAGTCCAGATTCAGTATCTGGGGTTGTGTGGTAAACTCCAGATGCTCACCCTGGAGGGAAACCCTGTCTGTGTGAGACCAAACCCCACCGCCATTCAGGTAGGTTAATGTTCTGCTAATGTTGTTTATACCACAAAATGAAATACTGGTACATTTGTCGCCACCTGCAAAAAAGAGTTGGCGCACAAATAAAGTAACATAGATTAAAGTAAACCCCAAATTTCCTTCACCAGACCTGTCTTTCTGTCCTTGCCAGGCTCCTTGTTTGCTTTTTGTGGTTCAGGAGACATTTGACAAATAAGCATTGTTCCAAAAGGGAGTGTAATGGAATTGGAGACATCAGGGAGAGCCAAAATTAGCTTCAAAAGTCATGTATCCGCCTGTACTGTACTTAAGACCAGCAAGTATTTCTGATCAGCAATTGTGTCACATCCAAGCATAATGATGCATTGATGATAATGCAAGGAGACTATCTAATGGAGGCGTATGCGTTAACATCTATTTCTGTGTATGTGTGTATAGACATGTAGCTAATGTTATTCAATGTTATTAAAGACCTATTGTGCTTATTTTCAGGTGTATACTTGTATTTTTGGTTTTTACAAGAACATGTTCACATACTTTATTGTTCAAAAAATGCTTTAATTTTCTAATACTGGCTGTGCAGCAGCACCACGTTTCACCCTCTGTCTTAATCATTCTATTTGAGCGCAACCCAACCCCACCCCATCCAAAAAAAAACGGTCTGCTCTGATTGGTCAGCTAGCCCACTCTGTTGTGATTGGTTGACCTAACCAAACTTTGCTTTTATTGAGGGTGCGCCAAACTAGCTGCTAGGCAGGTATTACGCAACCGTGTGACTTGGTGACATCACCATGTTATGGAAGAAAAGATAGGACTTCAAGCAAGTCTGTGAAGGTTCTCATTCATCCAGGTCATATTCATTCTGGCAAAAATTTAATCGAAGGCAACTGGACTCAGATTTGTCTCTGAAGACGTTTCTCCCCTTATCCAAGTGGCTTCATCAGTTCGAACGCTACAGTCTGATTAGTCCCCACTAGTCTGACGCAGACTAAGGTCAGACTAGTGGGGACTTCGAGCTTTGTAACTTTGCACAACTTTTACATTCACAGAAAAACGATATAACACTAATTAATGGAAAGGGAAGGGAAAAAGCACAAAAGATAAGATAAGATGAACCTTTATTAATCCCTGAAGGGAAATTCAGGAGTCCCTTTGAGTTATAACAGCAGAATACACTTAAAATCCTGGATTAGTGCCACCTGAAGTACCCAATACCATGTGGCACAAGGGTCAGAGTGTCACAGCAAAAGATCTGAAAAAAGCAGAGTTCCTCAAAAGAAAGTGTTTTATTCAGCTGATGTTGCAAAAGCCAACTTGTGAATGCAACTTGTGGTTCTGATGTAGGTATCGCTCAGTTAGTTGTCTCTCCTGTGCTAGCAGGCTGTCAGCCCTCATGGCTTTGTCAGATAATGGCCGAAATGTAATTAGCATGCGCAGATACATGAAAGTATCTGTGTGATCTCACCGCTCTGTATCTGGGTCTTCAGCATGCTAGATAGGACGCTGGTAGAGCAGGAGGCATCCAAATATTCAAACATAAGTCACCATGACACAGACAGAATGTCTTATTTCTACAATATAGAGCTATTCCATCTATTTGAAAACTGGCCAATACGTTTTTTATTTGGTGTGTAAAGCACCTCACCACATACCTCTTCAGTGATACAGCTGGATATACAAGGTAGAAGCTGTATTTCCACCTTCTGCTGATGCGACACACAGTGTGCTGTGAGTTTTTGGGCCACTGTGAATGTGTTTATTTACACCCACCAGCAGAGCATTAATTAGGAAACTAGGGCAATGAGGGGAGATGCTGAGCTGAATATGCATTAGGTCTGTGCTTTGTAGGGACTAAGGGTTCTTGGGTTTGCTCTCTTGCCAAGCTATCACTCCTCTTGCTCTCTCTCTTCCCATCAAAAACACACACACATCCGCTCACTTCCTCTCACCCAACCCTCATTCTCCTCTTTTCTCTTTCGTTTCCTCCCTGCCAGCCCTTCACTCTCTTTTTCATTCACTGCATCTGTGTGGTTTGGTGAAGGGTAGGAGTGCCGAGCTCTAATTCGGTCACTCAGCAGCTCAGTAATTTACTGGATTCTCTCTCTCTCTCTCTCTCTCTCTCTCTCTCTCTCTCTCTCTCTCTCTCTCTCTCAACGAAGTTAACTTCCACAGATGTCATAATGATAAAAAAAATGTGCAAAAAATGATGATGAAGGTTAGCTAATATGCTTTACATTAATGTGCTGCTAGTAATGGGGCTGCAACTAATGATTAGTTTCATTATTGATTAATCTGCCAATTTCTTTTCTTGATTAATCGATTGGTCTATAAAATAAAATGTCAGAAAATAGTGAAAAATGTCCATCCCAGTCCAAGGTGATGTCTTTAAATATCTTGTTTTGTCTCTCACAAAACCCAGATAAAAGATATAAGATATAAAACAGAGAAGTCAGGTAATCTCCATATTTGAGAGGCTAAAACAGCATTTTCTGACATTTTTTGTATATTCAATTATGAAAATAGTTGGCGAATATTTTTCTGTCAAGCTGATTAATCGTTGTAGCTCTAGCTAGTAACTACTGACACATTTAGAGCCATCCTTTGTTTGGACTGCTAGAGAATTACTGATCTGGTTGACTGTATAAATCAATACTTTATTTTTTTTTAATGGTGACCTGATGATCTCCTTTACAACATAACTCAGTTCTTTATCATAGGTTGGGCATCATGTATAATATAGTGTATAGTTATGCATTGCTTAGTATAACTGAAGTACAGTATATTGTAGCTATAATGGAATATAATTTAGATCATGTGTAACCGTTTCATTTTTTGGAGCCAACAGGTGTAGCAGTTCACAGGCTACCTTTTTTCCTCACAGTGTATGTCATTCAAAATCATAGTCATGATATTTGAAACAGACAATTTCACATACATATGTTGAGTATAAAGTGTTGCATACACTATTGTGAATACATTTAAGCCACAGTTTCTAACACTTGTCCTCTACATTCAGTCTGCCTCTTGCTTCCTCTCTTCTACCCAGACAGCAGACTATAGTTATCGGGCAGCAGTGAGGGAGTTGGTTCCTCAGCTGTGTTACCTAGACGATTTAAGGGTGGAGGAGGATGGGCTGAGCTGCAGCAGCACCATGGGAGAAGACTGGGCCATTCTCCAAAACGCCATCAGAAATTGCAACTCCTCTCAGGCAGTTACTGAAGACGGTGTGTGTTGTATTGAGTGATTCAATGTGGTTCAGTTAATTACAGCTGTGTATTTAATGGGCCACTCACTTTTGTCATCGTAGAGGAAACAGCAGACAGTGCATGTCCTTATAGCAGACCCGGCTCAGCCGGGCACCCTGCTTCCAGCCAATTCTGCGTCTGGCCCCTCTCGCTAGCGGGCTGCAGACCCCACACTGGCTCCAGACCCATGTCAGCGACCAGGCCTGGGGTTCTCTTCCCTCCTAGATCCAGACCTGGTTCTGCAGACTCAGATCTGGCAACGGTGGAAGCAGAAACCAGCATCCTGACACATGGTTAGGCACTGACAGTGAGATCTTCTACATCCAACTGCGTTCTCTCAACATTTCCATCTGTGCATTTTATTTCATTTTAGTGCAAGTTCTTTTTTTCTCATTAACATATGCAGATAAACTTTGCAATCTTTACTCAACAGTGCCACCAAGAGGACTTTTTTGTGCCAGAAAACAATTTGCTTCACTGAAATCCTTCTCTTATTCATTGATTTTTGAAGGAATTGGCAAGATCCTGTTCTGCGGAAACCCAGTTCAGGCCATTCGAGCAAGAAGAGAAAAGTTGAGGGTAGGTGCCGTGTGTTGGCTACAGCTTTCCCTCAATTCTGTGAAAAAAACATCTTGTCATTAGAAAAATATATCAGTGTTAATCAGATCTCAAATGAATCCACGCCAATCTATCATTTCTTGCTGTTTCCCACACAGTAGAGCATTTAGTGTCGACTTAGAGGCACAGCAAGCGTTATGGGCTTTGGCAAGCCATTATGGCTGTCTGACACCACTGGCACATCTCTTTAATGTCATGTCAGTATAAACAGAAGGAGCTAATTATTAGGCAGAAACCTGAGAGGACAGGCGGGTGGTGGGAGGACATGGGGGATGGAGATGTGTGAAGGGTGTAACAGTGTCAGAGCGACTTGACAGATTGGGCTCTCACTGCCAACACCATGTTATCTGTCATACTGGCATACACACACCGCTGCTGTCACTCTATGCCGTCCTCTTACCTTCCCCTCCTGGTCTGTCGAGCCCCTCTTGCTCTCCCTCTCTATCTGACCATTACTCTGTCTACATCTATCCATAATTAATGTACTCAGCTCTTAGGTCTCTACTTTGTTATGTTTCCTAGCTTCCTCTCTTTTATGCATCATGCTCATTCTCCCTCTTCATCTGCCTTATAGACAGCACCCGCCAGGTCTACTTTCACCCCTCGTGACCTACCCATCCACATACCAGAACACACGTATGACCTCGAGGAGCCTGATGTTAGAGAGCGTGATGATGTGTTTGCTGAGCTTAGAGCTTGGAGGGAACAGCACAGCAGGTACTGACTACTTACACTCGCCACTCCTCTTTTCTTAAGCTGTAAACTAAATGATATAATCACTTTTTTTTTTTTTTTTTTTTTTTACATCTGACTGATGTAGACATTAGGGGAATGAAAGTAAACATCAGTGTTTTTCCAGGCGTCTCCAGGCCATAGAGACAGAAAGATTACCACAAGTCCTGGCTATTTGTCATAGTGATGAAGAAGAGCGGGAAGATAATGATGATGAAGAGGAAGGCTTTGGTGGTGCAAGGAATGACAGTAGCGATGAAGAACATGGAGCAGAGGAGCATGGTGATAGCGGATATACTGCCTCACCAGATTCCTCTTTCCAGTCTCTTTCCCCAGGTGATCTGTCTCTATCCATAATAATATCCACCCTGACAGCAAACATATAACAAACAATATATACAGTATGTATTTTATATGTATAATGGCAGCTAAAAATCTTTTATTTTTTTTGTTTTCAGACCTGCATCCCAGAGAAGCCTTGTCCCCTGAGGTGGCTCGACTGTCCTTGTCCCCAGACACCACGCTGTCCTCTTCCCCCACTCTCTGTGCCACGCTAACAACTGGTAATCACAAGCCACTAGGGATACGTGCACGCAGGCTTCGACTCAGCCAAACCAACTCAGAACATTTACCAGATATCAGCAGAGCACAACGCTCCCCTGCGACAGGTACAACCGCAGGAGACACAGACCTGACACTCCAGAGGGTCCAGCAGTTGACCAGGACAGATATGTCTCTGTTGCCCCGGCATGCACACATACCCCACCCGCCTCCAACAAATGCCCTTGGTGAAGGGCTCATGGATTCATGGTATGGCATTATTTAAGGTTGCTTTTATATACTAATGTGTATATATCTATGCAGTATACATGATATATTTTAAATTTTTTTTGGAAAAATACTGAATTAAACTGGTGATTTAAAGGGGACCACCGCTTGAATTAAGAATTCCAATGTTATATCCATGGCCTAGGAAAGTTCAGTCAATATGTGAACATGAGCTGCTCTCTTTTAAAGCCAGAAACCAGAGAAGTAAGTCTCAAACTTGTGATGTCATGGGGTATAAAATGTGGAGCCACTCCATACACAATGAATGGGAGACTGATTTTGTGGACCCACAGAATGTTGTTGTGAAACAGAAAATGTTCCCATATACTATACTATACTGAACATTTCCCTGGGTGCTCTCAGTGTCATCTAAAACACCTCTCCCTATGACATTACAAGTTTGAGGTGTAACACTCTAGTTTTGGGATTTGGGAGAGAATTACTCATCCATCCATTTTCAACCACTTATCCCGTTAAGAGTCGCAGGGGGATGGAGCCGATCCCAGCCGGCATTGGGCGAAGGCGGGGTTCACCCTGGACAGGTCACCAGTCCATCACAGATTGCACATCGCACATATAGACAGACAACCATTCACACTCACATCCACACCTACGGGCAATTTAGAGTCAATAGTTAACCTAAACTGCATGTCTTTGGACTGTGGGAGGAAGCTGGAACACCTGGAGAAAACCCACGGAAACACGGGGAGAACATGCCAACTCCACACAGAAGAACCCCAAGCCAGATTTGAACGTGTGACCTTGCTGTGAGACGACAGTGCTAACCACTGCACCATGTGCAGCGCCAGAATTGTTCATGTTTACTAATATTTTTGGACTGTCTTAGACTGTAGGAACAACATGTATGAATTTTGAAAATGGGTGTAGTTCCCCTTTAAATGTATCAGTGAATGTTTGAAAAACATGACCAAATGTTTTTCCAAATGCATGACATGATCATACCCACCTGCTGTCTTCCCATCAACCATGCAACTTATGTCTTGCCGTGTCAAAATAACCCCGGCCTGATTTGACTGTTTATAAAGCATACGGTAAAAATTATCACCCAATTCTTATCACGCCTTTCTGGCCAACATCATTCCAGATTATTACAAGTATACTGGAGTTATTATCAGAGGAACTTAATGTTGATGGATTATCACATATTGGTATTTGTAAACGGGCTGCACTCTCGCCTCACAGCAAGAGGGTCGCAGGTTCGATTCCGGGCTGGGACTCTTCTGTGTGGAGTTTGCATGTTCTCCCCGTGTAAGCATGGGTTTTCTCTGGGTACTCCGGCTTCCTCCTGCCGTCCAAAGACATGCTGTTTAGGTTAACTGATGACTCTAAATTGCCCGTAGGTGTGGATGTGAGCGTGAATGGTTGTCTGTCTCTATGTGCCCTGCGCTGGACTGGCGACCTGTCCAGGGTGTACCCCGCCTTCGCCCAATGCCAGCTGGGATCGGCTCCAATTTTGAGCCAGGAAGACCACAGATGCTATAAATTTGAATAAAACACCCACAATTCAACAAAAGTAGTGGTCATTATATTTTTTGCAAAGACCATAGTAGGGAGCCATCCATGTTATTATGGGGTGATGAGATGAAAGACACTCAAATTTATGATATAATAAAGTCTGGAAATGGGTCAAATTTGACCTGAGGACAACAGGAAAGTTAAAGTCTTTAGTTGATCATGAATATTTGTCAATTAGCACTGTGCAATAGTTTAAGTTAAACTTAACTGTTCATATCGGATGGTACTAAAGAAAACTTCTTTGTCTTTCAGTGCAGAGATGGACTCATCCAGTGGACAATATTGCAACAAGCATCTCAAAAATCACCAGATGTCCAAACTCTTGGACAGACCAGCGATTACTCGTCCTCATACAGCCAGGGCGGCTCTACAGAGACATCACCAGCACCACATAGACCAGCCCTGCAGAGGGAGCTCACACTCAGACTGACTCCAGAGTCGGTGGATGTTTGGCTGCCTGGTCAGTGATCAGTATGATTAGTGTGACTGTTCAGTACCCTTAAGAACAGAGTGGTAGCATGGAGGAGCGTTAAGTGGCGTTCCCCTTATTTGCTCACTCACACCATGCTTTGAGGTGTGTTGGAATTACTTGTATTTTGCCATATGATATTCTCTCTCTGTCCTTTTTTTTTTTAAATGAAGATCTATCAGATATCGAAAGCATTCCCAGAAATGTTGGGAGTAACTGTAACTGGAGGACTTTCTATATTGAGATTATCCCTCTAGTGCTACTGAGCGGCTGGTTTTCTGATGGCTGTTTTAGCCGGAGGAAAAGTAAGGGGGATGTGACGAATAAATCATATTTGCATTTCTCAGGTTGAAACATTGAATAATTATAACTTAAATACTACCTTGTGTTTTACCCAGTTAAAAAAAATGTTGTGTGTAGTGTGTGGAGTTTGCATGTTCTCCCCATGTAAGCGTGGGTTTTCTCCGGGTACTCCAGATTCCTCCCACAGTCCAAAGACATGCTGTTTAGGTTAATTGATGACTCTAAATTGCCCGTAGGTGTGAATGTGAGCGTGAAAGGTTGTCTGTCTATATGTTGTCTGTCTCTATGTGCCCTGTGATGGACTGGCGACCTGTCCAGGTTGTACCCCGCCTTCGCCCTATGCCAGCTGGGATCAGCTCCAGCCCCCCCGCGACCCCTAACGGGATAAGCGGTTGACGATGGATGGATGGATTTTAGATTGTCTAGTAAAGGGCAATTTCCCAAGGTTTTCTGCAGTGAAATTGATTGATATTCATGGTGTAATAGTCTCATTTTACCACTTGAGGGCACTGTTTGTAAACATTAAATCAAAAACTTGGTCAAACAATCGTTCAAATCCTCCACTGTGAAACATAAAATTCATTCCCTTTGTTGCCTCTTTGTCCACATCTAAGGAAGCATTTACATTATAGGTAGTGTGATTTACAATACACATATACAGACATTAAGCATGCGATTTTTGGCCCTGCACAGTGCTAATACAGGAGGAATGTTTCGTGATGCATTGACTGATACACAGCATGGGTAATGGAGTGGAACAAATCGAGTCCATTTAGAGTTTATATGTTCTAACTGTGACATATCCTGTTGTTTTCCTAGAGCTATGGTAAATCAACCGTCCACTGCACCGTGAAGGACACACTCAGACTGATTTTGTCCCTGAGACCCACTTGTGACTTCCAGCATTTGGGTGGATGAGGAGCAGAGAGGCAGCTGCATTTAACACCTTGTTATGTAATGCTGAGAGTGGTTTGTTTTGAAGATCACACCAATCTTAACACAGACGTTTCCAAACTTGCCCGACCTTTTGGGAATACCTGACAAGAGCGCGTGCACACACCAAGACACAGCACTTCCCATATTTTTGTCACCTATGCTTCAGTTGTACACAGAATGTCAATGAATGTCAAAGAGACAAAGCACAGGCAGTCATTAAACCTGAAGAGCACTGCTAATACTCCTGACCACAGTGACAGATTAGAAGCTTTACAAAATGTCTGGCATAGGAATGCATGACGTGTGTAGATCCATAAGACAGCTCTTATGTAACATGTTGGCATATTTCTTATCTTCTAGCAACTCTTTCCATCACCTAACCGTACCACCTTCGATCATCCTCTCACAGGGCTACTTCATTTGTGGCATTGCTCAGCTCCAGTCAGGTATTTTCAGCCACGCTCTCATCTCACTGGTGCTATTATGTCTCAAGACACAGATGGGCGAGAGTGGAATGAAAGGAGAGGCCTTTTATGATGGGAAAGTGGGATAGTGTCCACCTACTCTCTGAATAGTCTTGTAATTTCTCTGAAAGGGATCATGCTCACAGCTGGTTGGGACTGGGGGACAAAATCTGGCCTGTGAGAAGCTCTCCAACACAGTTATTACCAGATGATGTGAAGAACCAGTAGGGGCTGTTTCTTCTATCGCTTTGGGATGATACTGTGAGAAATGCTGAAAACCAATTTGGGCTGCAAAGCTTCAACCAAAATCAGTATTCAAGTACTTTGTTTTGTGTTTTTCAAAAATCAATAATGTTTATCTGATATGTAGTGAAACAGTTTCAATTTAGTAATGATTTTTTGTTACAGCATTTTGAGTTACCACTACTGTCAAAGAGGAAATGGTTTCTTCTAAAAAGCATGTCTCTCTTCTATCTCTCTTTCATCTAATTAAACACCACTGTGGTTAGAAAAGCCAGGGTCCGTGGAGGTGGTCTTTTTTAACCAAAAATCAAATTAAAAAGACAATTATAGCACTGCAGTGCCACCGCCTCACAAATTTACTTTGTGAAACCTTTTCCCCAGAGATGATTATATGAAAGAAAAACAGAAGGAGGATAATGTTATTAAGTTCCTCTCTGTCACAAACATGGGTAAACAAACCATACATTTCTGTCAGACTGAAGCAGAGAAAACTGTGTCAACACATGCTGTGAATACCATTAAAACAAATACCAGATGTGGCTTATGTAATTCAGTTAAACTCGTGATCATGTCAAGTAGTTCAGTTCCCAAAATGACTCAAAATCCATCAGAGACAAGAGGTTCATAAAATAATCTATCCAGATGTAATTCTGCTGTTCCTTCATGTTGTAACTGCAGCTAACAAGATGAGCGTGAAGAAATACACACCAACATAACTTTGTGACTGAAAGGGAATGATCATTTTATTTCATTATCATAGGAAGCTTCCCTTTTGTTTTGATGTGAGGCGAGTTGCTGTTCCTAGCAGGCGTTAGAACTGGAAACACCTACTGTATGAGTTCAGACAGGCCCAGGAGAGGCTGTTTGTACAGTGCAAGCAAGACCACAGGATACAGCCGGAAGGAACATTCCACTCAATGCAAGAGTTAGGCTTCATAACTCATCTTCTGTTGACACCTTTACAGCCACATGCTGGCCCGTAATGGTATACAAAAGACATAACGTTAATCATAATTACTCCTTCAGACTTACAGCTTTTCTCAGTTGAAACTAATGCTTGTGACACAGGGGGTGATAAATCTGTATGCTAAGACAATGGTTACAGGTTAATTATCTTTGCGTATAATATACATTACCCGCCTGAGTTTCAAAATCAGTGCTGGTTTACTGTCAACATGGTCGAGCCCCTCAGCAGCTCCAAGTACATATCAGATTATTATTTGTAATTAAAAACCAACATAAAATTCAATAAACGTTTGGGCTTCTGTCATATTTTCTTTAAAATAATCAGAGACAACAGATATTTTTTTTATAAAAAAAAAAAAAATTTATGAAGAGGTTATATCAGTCTTAAGTCCTCTGACTCATCACTTTGTAATGCTGAATTGATATACAAATACTGCATTTCCCTATCAATCCGTTTCAAGGGCATGTGTTCAGTAACTACGAGCAGCGAGAAGCACCGGGGATTACCTGTTCTTCAAGAGGCAGAGAAGAAATGCTGTGGGACCAGGACAGAAACCTGTTTTCTGTTTGCCTACTACCATTGCATCACATCAATTTCATATTACAGTATCTTGGCATGCTATACATAAAAAGTTGAGGGCTTATTAATGTGTTTAATAATCTGAACCAGAACAAAAAAGCCAACCAGTGATTGCTTTTTGTTGTTTTATCCTCAAAAAGTCTTGAGCAGTGATTGTAATTTATGAAACGAATACAACATGTATTTTAGTTTATATTTATGGGGTGACATTTTGGCATGTTGTCGCCCCATAAACATGGTTCAGTGGTTGAGGGAATGTGTGGCGCAAGAAGAGATAAGTAGTCTGAGGCAGCATTCTTTGTCATTTTTCCTAAATTCATCCAGGCAGAGGGATATATGATTTAAACTGTTAATGCTCTTGATCATTTTGTGAGCCATTTAGCTTTTCAGGACTTTATTATAGACATGTTTTGGTGAATATGATCCAACAACAAAAAAAAAGGATCGATGGAAAACAACATAGACTTTATTCATGACAGTTTTATGTGATGAAAAGATGATTGCAGAAGCAATTACAACCTTCCGCTTCTAATACTTCCTCCTCATCATAGCTGAAAACACATGCGGCGACATGTTGCATATTTTAAAAAGAAGTCTCCCTGCATCAGTTTTATCAGACTCTATCTCCTTATGGCCTCTGTGAATGACGCCAAGTGCCCAAGTGGTTTTAGTGTGTACTCTTTTGTACACATATCCCATAGATAATCCAACAATGCAGCCTTGTGTAGTCTACAGTATGTGCTGCCATCTCAGCTAGGCCTACCTGTAATATAAAAGCTTTACTGTTGTCATGATTTGGAATCAGATACTGTTGCCAATATGCTGTGTGTCTGGGACTTTCTCAAGCCATGTGTTGACACAACCAGCTTTTTATTATAATAGGTGAGGTACTAGTTCCCAAGTCACTGCCCCTTTGTTTTTTATATGGTATTCTGTATAAGCACACAGGGGCACATATAAATTTCAAGAAATAATAATAACAATATTAGCAATAACAACAACAACAACAAAAATAATAATAATAATCGATATATAACATTTTCCATCTATGTATGTCATTTTCACTCCATTATTTTTTACAATATAATATAAATATATATCAATTTTACGCCTTTAATTTGAAACTGGAGACCGGAAACAGTTTTTCTTCTAAGGCTTGACGACAACAGCCAACTTTTGACGACGGGGACTAGAGGATGTAGCACTCGGTTGTCCGTCGTATGAACATCGACTACTAAATCGCTCGTAAGTTGTTTTCACTTCGTGTTTCATTTCCTCCCAGAATAATGTTTTGCTGAAATGTTTTTGGGCGCTAAAGGATGCAACAAGTGCTAAATGTGCTCACAGCGCTGCACCTGCCGGATGATGGCATGCTAACGAGACTGGGATAACCCAACAAAACTTTGTGACTGTTAGTTGTGTAGTTTAGATAAGTTACGCTTAAATTAGTTGACGACCTTGCTGTCAGTAAATGTAATTGATTTCGTAAATGTAGCTATGCTCTGTGAATGTCAGGATGAATTCAGTCAAGTAGTGGTCGACTAACTCAGCTTTGTGACTTTAAATCCAAAATATTATCAAAGTGTAGTTAACGTGCTAGCTAACGTAACCTCTGTTATCGATAACTGTAACTTTAATAAAGGCATATCTTTTCTTTTTTCTTTCTTTCTTAGTAGGTTTGGTTCATTTCAGTTCACAAAAACACTAATATTAAACTAAAGTTAAGTTAAACGAAAATGACAATAACACTTAATCACAGCAATATGTTAACAACAACAACAACCACAACACCACCTTGGCTACTCTACTTTTGTGCAAGGATATTTGCATTTTTCAATGAATTGAAATAGAGTTTTTTTTAAAATAATGTTTAATTACACCCATAATTTCTACTGAACACCCCAATTTCTGGCAGTTGAAGGAGGTATTATTTTCAGTTATTTCAAGAGTATATTTGGAGGAAAACTTGACATTTTTCTGACTTATGATGAGATGATATAGCAGTTTTGATCTCTAATCACATCTCTTGTTGTTAATGTTCCTCTTCTCATTACATGTATTGTAAAGCTGCAACCAACCATTATTTTCATTGTGGGTTAATCTGCCAAGTTTTACTTGTATTCAAAAGAAATTAATTAATTGATCCTCACAAAGAAGTGTGAATCAGAGTGTTTGGCATTTTTGCTTGATACATGATTGAAATGATTAAATTAATCATTAGAGATTATTTTTTTCTGTTGATAGCCTAATTGAATTATTGTTACATTTCTCTTTTTACATATAAAATGAGCAAAACCTGACTAGCCTGAAGATAGTGCTCTACCCAAAACACATCCTTTGCAAAGCTTCTTTATACTTTTTGTATATGTACATTCAGAGCATTATCATTAGAACATGTATCCATTTGTTTACTATGCTATGTCTATCTACTATGTAGAGTATATATGTATGTATATATAAATATAAATATATGTATATGTATGTATATGTGGATATATGTGTGTGGTCTGACGACATACGAATGAATTTGTCTCTTCCTTTTCTTGTTGGTCCCTGTAGATCTATTGTCTATCATTTGTTTACACTTCCCTCACTTCTCTGTTGTTTGCACCGCTTCACTTTTACTTCCTTGTTTTTTTTTTATCATGTTTTCTTCCCTTTTCTTTATCTTTCCCACGCCACTGATTGACCACAAGCGAATAGCTCAACTTTTTGAATGGTTGTTTTTTTCCCCCGACATCCTCATGTCTTCACTGTAAGCATTTTGTACATATTTTATTCATGTCTTTGGAAACCATAATCCTTTTCCATTAGTGTGTGCGGTCTTCCCTTTTAATTTGTGGAGTAATTCTTGATCAGATAATGTTTCTGTGAGAAATGTTTGAGAATGATAATGTTCTTCAGTATTTTTGTTTTGGCCATCAGTAAAATCTCCTTTATTAGTCCATTCAAATTGATCTTTAATGCAAAAACCTCCCTAGTGGAATTGATCCTGGTGATATATATTTTAATAGATAGATATTTCTGATTCAGGGAATTGATCTGGGCTTAGTGCTACAGTCAGAATGTATTTAGTATTTTCCTGTGTTTTCCCCACAATACATTTGCAGCTCACTGTGGTCATAATGCTGCAATACAATGAAAAGTTTGACAAAAATGATTTAGTTGCTTGACCTTCTTCGTGTCCTCCACACTATGAAATCCCTCCATGGTGACTCATCTGTCCAGCTGTTCGGCACTAGAGAACATAAAGGCTTGTCTACCAGCTGAGAAACACACACACACACACACACACACACACACACACACACACACACACACACACACACACACACACAAACACACACACACAAAGACACACACTCACTCTCACTCTTTATCTCACAGACACTAAATCATTGCACCACCGCCCTCTTCTCACCCCTTATGCTAATGTAATGACTTTTCGGAACATCAGGATAGTTTAGATGCACTATAGATCAAGCTAGGATGAGTAGGATACTTAGATTGTGGCTTTAATATAGGTGCCTGATTTGCCCTTTGAATTCATGATCCTCACATGTCAAGCAATGGCTGTCTGCGATGAATTTATTCATCAATATAACATTGGATACATATACAGTGGTAGGGGAAAACTATATCTAAACTAACAGCTCTCTTGTAATATCAAGCATTAAATAAAGTAAGACATTTTTGACACACATGAGTATTATGACTATATTGATTCTCCAAAAACACTGTATCGATTTTTAATGAACCTCTTAAAAATCCAAAACAAGCCCGCCAGCGGACATGGCAACTATTGTGTCTTTCGGAGGTTGTAGTGAGCTCAGTTTTAAATCTTGGAGATTTAAGTTAAACATGAACGTACTGGCATCAAATGAAACCAGAAAACCACAGGAATCCATTGGTACTAACTATGTCATACTAGCTTGTTGCGAAGGCTAAATAACGCTTCAAACTTATGCTAGATTTTGGCGAGGAAAAAGTGGCATGGCCATATTCAAAGGGGTCCCTTGACCTCTGACCTCAAGATATGTGAATGAAATGTGTTCTCTGGGTACCTACCAGTGTCCTCTTTACAGACATGCCCACTTTATGATAATCATATGCAGTTTGGGACAAAAAAACATGCAGTTTTGTGAATGCAGTACAAAGGTGTTTTTTTCACCTATTCTAAAATGGTGTGTTTGAATATTTCTGCATTTCTGAAAAAATTGCAATATATAACCTTGCTTAGGGATCACAATATATTGAATCACTAACCTTTATATGACACTTATTGTATTACCAAAAACTTGTCAATATACAGCCCTAGTATTGAATAGCATCATGTAAGGGTAAATATAGCCCCACAGGCTCTGTCCCGATTCTTTTCAGTTTAATACGATAAATAGTTTAATCCAGAATGGATAGGCAAGTGCAGTTTAGTCATTAAAGCAGAGCGGCTTGCATACTGTATGCTATTGTTCCTCAAACTTGTGACACTGACTGCTTTCAGTGTCATTTCATGATTATGGCTAATCTCTAGGTTGCATGCTCCATCTGCAAGAATATCCCAAGAATCTGCAGTAAGCCCGCAGCCAGCATGTGCCCATTATCTATTGACAAGCTGATACAGGATTGTTAATCCTCAGGTAGTCCTCTCAATTACAGGTAAAAAAAAAAAAAAATCAATGGTGGAAGCTCAGACTTGTCATTGCTGTCCATGTGTCGGATACTGTCAGCTATGTCACCTTCTCTGTTGCTGTGGCTCATCAGCTATCCTGTCACATTCACACCGTGAAGAGGTAATTGGGCCTCTTTTCACTTGGTAAATGCTTTTTTGAGAATGAGATCTGCCTGCCACAGCTGAAGGAGGGCAATTTACTGGCGCTGTATTACAAGGCAGATGATTGTGTTCAAGTGTACAGTAAATTGCGGAGAAAGTGATAGGTGTATGATTTCAGTCTGAGTAATAAACCTGTTGTGTAACATTGGTAGATACTGTATTGTCTCACTGTTCTGCTGGGAATGTACGCTGGAGTGCCTCACTGTAATTTAGTTTACTACCCTGGACTCATGCCAGCGTGCAAAAACACAGTACAATGCATGTTCATAGGGATTTCAGACGTGGGGAGAAATAAGTGAAGTTATCGACTACAGATAGCTAAAATTAAAAGGTTTAGTTTTTGTCTCCTTGTTTAGGAGGCTTTGAGATGACGCTAACCTACAAATTAGTGGTTCTCAACCTGAAGAGGACAAGCCTGAGGGTTGCAGGATGATGTTAGGGTTGGGAAGATTGACTAATAGATAGGATGGGATGAGAAAATATCTTCCACTAAATGCATTTTCAGGTCTCTCTTCACCCGTCTGCTAATATTGAATCAAATTAGACAACCTAGAAAAAGGGATTTCTGCATCACTGCTTCTTGCAGATGATGTGGCTCTGTTGACTTCATTGGGCCCTGACCTTTGCTGTGCAAAGGGGTTGTTTGAAGGCAGGCGAGATGAGGGTCAACACTTCTAAATCTGAAGCATGGTGCTGATTTGGAAAGATCTGAATTGTTCCCTTTTGGGTTGTAAGCAAGGTGCTGCTCTAAATGAAAGAGTTAAGTATCTCTGGGTCCTGTCATGATTTACACCATGTGCGGTGATGCAGATATTATATTGGACCGTATAAAATTGTGAGTTGAATTGAGCTGATAGCACACCTATCACTCTCAACCTCCTAGACAGTGATTTTTTTTTACATACATGCCTCTCCATGTAGATCTGCTCTCTACTTCCCATTAGCCATTTTCAACATTCTCCACTGGGGTCGGCACACTTGGTTAAAAGGTTTTCTCTCTCCTCCGATTTATGTTCCACTTCAACCATTTTTGTAATTTGCTGTGCAAACATGAGACACATCCACAGAGTGATTGACAGCGTATGTAAGACCTGTGTATAGCCTGCTGTATAGTTAAGATAGTTGAGTGTGTCATCAGGATAATAATGGGTACTGGATACTATACAAAGAAATAGAACAGTTCATTTAATTCTTCTTAACTTTTTTTTTTTTACTATTATTTTTTTATGACTGTTGACTTAATGATCCAAATATTTGTAATGAATACCCTTTGCTTTTTACCGGTTGACATGAGCATCCCCATAGGAGGCCTAATTACTCACAAGTGGACAAAAATTACCAAAGAAACTGTGTCAGACCACATAAGCTAGTATTGCCAGAGCCAGTTCTTAATTAAATTTAAATAATACAAATGGCATAAATGCAGGTTTCTGTTGTGTTTCCCATTAGTACACTTAATTTGTGCAGCATTAAACCCATAGAAATAAAATGGTCCTAACACTCAGCTAATTTAGAATGCGTTGGGATTTTATTGATATCTGTTGATATATTTTGCAGTACCGGTAATTAATTTATTAGGGCTGTCAAAGTTAACATGATAAAAATGCATTAATGCGAATGTGTCTTAATACCGCTAATTTTAATTCAACTTGTGATTTTTAGGTTGCACCAGGCTCAGTTTTAAAGCTAATGAAGATGCTGATATCATATGAAACTAGAAAACCTGAGGAATTCATTGGTACCAACCATGTCATACTAGCTTGTGACGAAGGAGACTAAATAACGTATATGTAATAACTATGGGCACCCACCAGTCTCCCCTTTACAGACATGCCCACTTTATGATAATCACATGCACTTTGGGGCAAGTCATGGTCAAGTCAACACACTGACACACTGACAGATGTTGTTGCCAGTTGGACTGCAGTTTACCATGTTATGATTTGAAATATTTTTTATGCTGTTTCTGGAAAACATTTGTTATTTTGTGTTTTAACTGATTTCCATTAATATATAGTATATAATAATAAGTCTACTCCCATGTTGATAAGCATGTTAAATACTTGACAAATCTCCCTTTAAGGTACATTTTGAACATAAAAATGTGCCATTCATTTTCTTTGTTAATCAAGATTAACTATGGACAGTCATGTGATTAATCAAGATTTAATATTTTAATTGATTGACAGCCCTATAGATGATATTAGATTAGATTACAGTAGATGAAGTAAATTATACCTTAACTGTGTTTCTGTTGTCACCCCAACTTTAAAAACTGTCCCCACGATCAAAAACACACATAAGATATTTAACTAAATAATTCCTAAACCCTACTGAAAATGAGCTAAAAATTAACAACCTTCATATAAATAGAAACAAATGCAACATCACAGTTCATTGGTTTGTTATAATCCATCATCAGCCGATAACCAATATACAAGGTTAAAACTTAAATGTGAACTTGTGATTCCTTATTGATTTCACATAATAAATCCACTTCAGTGATGATAAAGAAACTGTGACAAAGGCAAACTTTTAAAAGTGCTTTTGGTTATCGAGTGATGGCTCTTTGTAGGAAGGAACTTTTAATGTTCTGTATGCTCAGTATACAGTATAAATAGCCTAATATGGAAGTAGATAGGTCTAAAGTGTGAGCGTGCCAGCTGGAGATAGAGCTGTACCATTAGTGTCACACTGTGCTGCTCAGCATTGTTCCTCTTAGCAAGCAGAAATAGGCTACAGCCAACCTGTTGGGTAGAAAGCTGCAGTGAGGAAGATGAGGAGGAAATAGTTTGTCCGTTCTTGCAGACAGTTATGGGATGGAGTCAGGCCTGGTGACCTGTTCCCCGCCCATGTAACCCAACTCAAGTTCACTTCTTTTTCTCTGTTTTTCCTTCAGTCCTTGCCACTTCATGCCCCCCTTGATCACCCTCCACTCCCAGCACCATACTTCTTTTATTTTCTTCCTCTCTCACTCTGTGTACAGGGAGTGGTGTTTTGGCAGTCATGTGACTTTTTGTCTGAACACAATTGCTGGTGTTTGCCATTGGCCGATTTCCTTTGAAAGAGCGTTGGTTTCCCGGGTGACGGGGAATGGCGGCACCACTTCACTTTTCTCTGCAGCTGCCCCCTCCTCCTCCCCTCTGCAGCACTCTGAGCCGGTCTCTCTGTCACTCTGTCTCCTCCACAGGCGGTGGTAGATCAGGTAGCCCGTGGGCACGACACACACAGACAGTGACAGGGTTGTGTTGCTCGTCCTCCTCTTCCTCTTCTCCGTTTTCACCAGGCTGGCAGTCACAGAGACCATTAGACTGCAGGAGGTGAGTGAAAGAAATGTCCTTGTTCGTTTAAATTAAGTGGGTTTTTTCTTTTCTAGTAGAGCATATGGCTGAACTTGTTTTCAATACTACGAAAGTCATATAATGTAAAGGACATATTAGTCATTGATTAAACAATGACTTGTTGTTTTAAAGTTAAATATAAGTTAGTCTTTTTTTATGTGACAGGTTCCCTCGAATGAAAGTCATAAGCCTGTGTTTACGAGATGGGAAGTCGTGTACACAATATGCTTGGCGTTCAAGTGGTGAAGTCATGAGAACACCGATGCTAAGCAACGGCAATATTAACATTACTGTCGGTGCCTAGAAGCCACAGGGATGAACAATTTAGCAAGCTAGCAAGTGGTTAACATAATGCAGGAAATACAAAGGCATAATGACAGATGAGAAAGGCCTTTGGAAATATCAAATTTCCTCAGGCATATACACAATATATTAACTTATTATTTACCAAAGAATTACCTTCCATGGCCTCTGCCATTTCTGACAACGTCAACAAACACATCACAACTCACAAACCTGGAGCTTTCAGAAACTTTCCACTTATGAGGTCGTGAATACCACAAGAGGCGTTCATACAGTAAACACGACCCCATTTGAAGGCCCGGTCAGTCTTATTAATCATGGTAACATCATTTGACCTGCATGTTCAGCACAGTGACCATATGTTATAAGTGATATTTAGAGATGATGAATCATTCAGAAATATTTTTCAGCACCAGAGTAATCATTTACTGTGATTACTACTATCTGTGCATGTGTGTCTGAGACAAATGTTAGACATTTGTCATGGTATGGCACTTCAACAACCACACTTGGCTTGGCATGGCTTTTTAAATGTCCAGCAGGATAGACTATGAACAAATCCATGTGTAGATAACACGGTCAAGATGAGCCAAAGTTATTTCTCTGCTGTAACAAGAGCTGCACAGTAGGCTTAGTTCCTTTTTTATGTTCCATGAAAGATTCAACAGCTGTGTTCGCTCTCTGCTCCGCTCGGCTCGTCGGGGCACAGGCACAGTGTGGGCTGTGTTTGGGAATCGGGCCACTTTGTGAGGATTTTCTGGCATGGTTACCGTCCTGAAGTGGTGCTCTCTCTGCACCCCCTTGTTGGGCTCCACCAACCAGGTGGTCTGTATTGGGTTACCTTGGCAACACTGAAAAACAGGCTCCCCGCCCCTCCCTCAGGTGCACTTTATCTGATGACCTGAAGGATCCTTTGCACTCACACTCCCATACACAAACACACACTAGCATCTGTTATAGCTGACACTTGACCCCTCATATAGATAAGGGAGGCATGAAAGGAGACCGCCAATAGCAGAAGTGACTGATTTTAGTAAGAATAATGTCATCATACATGTTGGGCAGGTTCAGGTTTACTGATATTTGTTGCTTGTGTATTAGAATATTCAAAGCTGTATAGACTTAAGTAGTTCCTCCTTATGCATACTTTTCGTCACCAAATTATCCTCCCCTCAGGCTATGCTCCTGTCACTTTGTAAGCAATCAAGCCATTTATGTCTGGCTATTGACCTTAGACCATCACAAGCAGGTAAGGACTCTGGCGTCTCATTGAAGACTGTGTTATGTGTAAGGTTATGCATCAGGGGTTGTTAACTTGAACTTAGTTTTGAGGCCATAAATTGGACCAATTTCCATTTCAAGTCTCTGGTCACCTGCAGGCATATATATTTGATTTAAGGCTACACGGTCAGATGGTGTAGAAATCAAACCATTTTCATGAATATGGTGTTTTAGCCATACCAATTGCTTGTCTGCATTGAATGTTTGAAGACTCACAAAGCGAGCAGGAAGCAGGGCTGAAGTGTGTGTCATTGATCCACAGCCTGGTATCACGCAGCTGATGCAACCAGGAGGAAACTGGCGCTTAGGCCTTGTTGTTGCTTCTGACGGGCTGCCATGATGTCACCGCTGCTGACCCGACAGTCCTGACATTCCTGCTGATAGGGTTTTACGCAGACGTGGAGGGGAGTGTGGGAGATGTGTGGGAGAGATGCACAGACTTGCACACATATGGCCTTTGTCTAAGCACTGATTAGTAATCTGGCATATCCACCGACACACACACACATAACGTCATTAATTCAGTCTCATGCCCACTCCAGCACACACTCAGATCCTCTACCACCCTGGTAAAAATGGCAACGGTAGTCTCACTGATTTCGTTAAAATTCAACAGGTCTTAAATTGTCTGCACTTGAAGTTCTGGTGAATCCATTTTGCATATTATCCTGTGGTATGATTAGACAACTCCATTATGGCTTTATGTCTATGCACATGCGTGCATACATTTCTGTGTGTGTGTGTGTGTGTGTGGATGTGGGGCTACAAAAGACTTTCATACTATGCTACAGCTTTCCTGTGATCCAGCAAAGCCACTATAGGAAAGAGATGACAGGCCTACCGCAATGAAAGCTTTTAAATGCTATTTTTCCTGCAGGTGTTTGGATAGCCCTTTCCCCCAGACACTGAGTGCAATAAGCCAATATTGTAAACAGTGTTTTGACTAAATGGACAGAAAAGTGAGGGTGAAATATTTGTATATACGGAGGACAAATGGAAAAGCGTATGGGCTTGACAACAGATGTAAGAAAACATTTGTCGGTCAAACAAACCACAGGCGGAGGCATGTAGACAGACAGACTGGGCGTCAGCGAGTGCGTCCGGGGGGCCTCTCCCTTGCCCTGTGTGGGGCTTTCAAAGCTTTTGTTCACCTCCGACCCCTGACCTGCACCCACCTGATAGCTCCCCTGTCACTAACTTGCATTTCCTTTGCATCCACCAGCTTTTGTTTTTTACTGAGATCATTAAATCAGCAGTTCCAACCCCCCACGCTGGTCAGTATTTCATCTTGCCTGCTCTTTGTTTCCTTGCTCACTCAGTGCACATGGTGTGCTTTGACCTGGGTTGTGGTCTTGTGGGTTGGGTCCCACTTCTGCCCAGAGGAATCCTCAGCTTAGCCAGGACCTGAAGCTCGTACGGAGGGTCACTGCTTGTAGCGTCTTGTTGACTTTGACTTGTCCGTTGGCCTAGTTTTTTTCAGTGTCCCGCACCATTGGCTCTAGTCTGCCTGTGGCAGAGTTTTTTTTGACTAATTCAGCATCAGTGGTGGTGCTCATCAGAGAGAGATGTCACCCAGATTGAGGGTTCAGCTTAAGCGAATCAGTGCACGAGAAGAGAAATGAATGTGAGGAAAGCAAGCCAACCAGTAAAGTCAAGAGGAAAAACACATTTTCATCTCATCTGATCATTCCAATTCATGGATATATTAACAACAAGTGGCCATCTGGAATGAAACGAAGTGGTGAGTTAGAGTGGTGTGAAAATGGTCGTGAAACAGCGCTGTTTTTCACATATGTGCCATAACAATGGCTTGTATATCCGCCATCCTCGGTCTTCCGGTTTCCCTTTTTGAACGATGAATACAGACTTCCACGACCTGCTGGTGTGGAGAGTTATTTCATCTCACGCAGGTGCAGAATGTACATGGTAATTGGCTTTCAGCTGTAGTCTTTGCGGTGTGTTCAAGTGCAACTTTGCGTCCAAGACAAAGGCGATATGAGGTGACGCAGTGAGTGGCCTTCCTCGCCACTAGTTCTTTGATGCCCATGGGAAAGCCTTACATGGGAAAGACACAGAGACAAATGAAAGTGCCCACCATGAACATCCCATCTAACTTTGTGTTTGTGAAAGTTGAGAGCGCTACGGCAGTCATAGCTTTCTCCCAGTACCAATCAGGCTGGCTGTAGCCTATTTCCATTTACTGATAGGAGCAGCACAGTGCAGCACAGTGTGACACTAATGGTACAGCTTTATCTCAAGAGACAGAGAATGACTATACATGTAGAAGTAGGATGAAAACGAACCAGCTTCGCTAGAGGGGATGAAGGAAGGAGACGAGACACTCTGAGGCATTAGTTAGTTACTTGAAACATGAACACTTGAAAGCATTGAAAGACAGTGTAGCAGCTGATAATTTAGATCCAAATTTATTTCCTCTCTAAAATTAGCTTTTCATATAGCCCCTCAAAAATATAACACAAGGCTATGTGAGAGGTAGATGTGCTTTTGAGTGGAGGTAACTTAGTCCTGAGCCAGTCTGGACTGGTCCTGAATAAAAAAGGAGAGAAAATGTTGTGCCGGTGTGCGGCTAACATCCTGACAACTTGGAAGCTGCTAAAAGCCAACCGAGATTCTCTCATTTGCTTTGTTAGTGTGATCTGAATATGTTCAGAGAGGAAAAAATAAAGCTAAGGTATTCCTTTTATGTCTTCTTATCTATCCTGTTTGGATGAATGCAAGATTGTTCACCAGCAGTGTATCCAATATACCCTCTCTTCCTGTATTTTTCACTTAGTTCTCTTCCTCTTTGTCCTCTGCATCACCTTGGCAATTTAAATTCAATACAGCTGTTGTTGTTTGTAAAGAGATGATATAGTGACATGCGTTTGCTTTCAAAACATGAATCATCTTCTTAGCCAGGTTTTCTGGGAAGAAAACAAAAGTCTTTTGTCTGCTCTTTTGCTATTTTTACGTCTCAGCAGTGCAATTACCTTCGCTGGTGAAAGCCATCTCGCTTGTCATAATGATACACAAGGCATAGCTACACGACTGGCGCAACAGCACTGGCCTGACCATAATGAGACAGCAATGCTATACTTAGGCATGTTTGGCAAAAACAGAGCATTGCTACCTTGCGTTGCTTTCCATGAGTATGAAAACCGATGTCAACAAAAGTTCAGGATTTCGTAACTTGTTTGGCCCTCTGAAAATAGAGCTAACGTAGTCCGTGCTCATTCCATTCACTATCCAGGCTTTAGTCCTGACTGACCTGATGTCCACCTGTTGAAGGCTGTTTTTAGTGAAAGACTGAATAAATAGAGAGAAGAAGGGGTGAGGGGTTTCAACAGGGCAAGACGGGAAGGGGTGAGCTGTGGCAGCAACTTAACGCTATTCATTCTCTGTGAATAATGGCCAACAAAGACACTATCAGCATGTATTCCCCTCACTCTGCTCCCCTCCACAGAACCTATTGAACCGCTGCCAGACCCAACCAGTCTACTTCTCAGCCTGAGAGCCATCTTCCTGTCTTGTCTGAGCTGAGTTATGGCTCTCTTTGCACAATTTTTATACCTACTATCACTTGTCGAGGTATTAGCTTGGTGATTGAAAGCAGTCAAATAACTATTCAGAGTACGGAGTTGAGTGCATTTTCGGCCTTTGTGCAATAGGGATAAGTGGTAAAGACGTACAAAACTGAGGAGGATTTCTTCTTAAAGCATAGGTTTTAAAAGCTTTTTAGACAGCGTCTTTGTTTTCTTTAGCTTTCTTTGCTGAATGCAGAGGGAGGGTTGGAAGAGGAGGAGGAGGAGGAGGGGGAAAGGGGGCTTGCAAGAATGTTTGAGTCACGCAGAAAAAGAGGGATGATATGTGGGGTTTGACAGGGGAGGGTGGGATGAGGGAGGCACATCAGTGGGAGGTGCCCTGAGGAATGCCTGGAAGGTGTCAGAGAAGTCTGGGAGGCTTTGGACTGATAATCCTCCACATCACATTACAATACCCTCACCCAGCACTCTGATTTCAGCCCTGTTGTCTTTCCATCTTCAGACTCTCAAATCCGATAAGGAGGACTCACCACCTCTTAACCACTGCTTAGTCATGTGTTGTGAAAACGCTCTTAAAGGGACAATGTGTAACATTTCAGTGGAATCAGTTAACAGACATGGAATATAAGATTCATGACTGTGTTTTCGGTATTGTATAATCACCTGAAACTACGAATCGCTGTGTGTTCGTTAGCTTACAATGACCCGATTATATCTACATGGGGAGCAGGTCCTCTTCAGAGGCTGCCA
Organism: Pterois miles; assembly: GCA_947000775.1. Taxonomy (NCBI): domain Eukaryota; kingdom Metazoa; phylum Chordata; class Actinopteri; order Perciformes; family Scorpaenidae; genus Pterois; species Pterois miles. Next base: position 10,955,962 of record CAMQGK010000144.1, on the reverse strand, counting down.
TGTTGCTCCACCATGTTTCTACAGTAGCACAGAACAGACAAACCCAACACTGGCTCTAGAGAAAGACTTGCGTTTTTACATTACCTGAAGGCCACTGTAGTTCTCCAATACTCTGACTCCGCTGTCTGACTTCCATTGCTCCTAAAATTTGTTCTTATGGTAAGGAAAGCCTCCGAATGAGGCGATCAGCTTTACCATGTTGGGCTGTCGCCATAACCGCAATATTACAATCCCAGGCAAGTGACAAGCCAACCACATGGGATAGCAAGCAACTGCCACAAACGCTATATTCATATTTTTCCTTTCTTTTCTTTGCAATGGGAGCACCACATATTCACACTATGCTACAAACTGCAGCAGCATGATGAAGCACTGAGTGTCAATTCTGCTCTGAGCACTGCACATTTGGTGTGTTTTCAGTTGAAAAATGTTCAAGTTTAGGTAAAATGCTGTGCTCGTCACTATCAATTTTTACCCAGCTGTCCAATCACATTTAAGGAGGGGCTGGACAAGTTCCACCAACACCAACTGTCACAGCCTACATGTAGGCGACAAATGCTGAACAAGAACAACAATGGGGGAGAAATTAATATACGTCCTCTCTCTCTATGTGCTTCGGCCTTCCTTTAATCCAGACCAAGAACCTTACTTTGTGCCGCCATTTTTACTTCTGCAGATATTCTGCATCATAGCAACTAGATGCAACCAAGCAGCCAAAAAGTGAGCATTGTGGAGTGAGTGGAGGGGTATTCATTTGGTGGCAATCTGTAACCACGCCACTAGATATCGCCAAATCCTATACACTGTCCCTTTAAATGAAGTTGATGTGTGTCTGAAAGTGGACTAGCGCACAAACACTGAAGAGTAATAGTCTGTCAGGAGGATCCATAAAGTGTACTTACTCCTCTGCTGCTTTTAAAATGTCACTCCTGGTTGGCACCTCAGCCTTTTCTCACTGTGGCCTTTAGTACCTAAGCAGCTCTCCCATCAAAAGTGTGGTTCAAGTGATTTGTAAGACAACACAGTTCGTATATGTGCCAAAAGCTTTGCTTTATAGGCAGAACAGCGAAAGAGTTCACATGGATGTGAAGTGACTCTCTGTGGGCCTCTGTGACTCAGCCTGGCTAAAAGCTACAGCATCTTTTGTTTGCATGATTTAATTCATCAAATTAATGCAGTTAATCCAAGACGTCTATTTTTGGATCATCTGTTTTATACAATATGCACACTGGTTAGTAGGCACTGTGTCTGCATGTCCTCATTAGTCTGATCAGAATACAATCTGACGTCAGATAAAGGCAAAGTAAGCACAAGGAGGAAGTAGGTATTAGTAGGAGGTATACAGCCACAGTATGTTTAGCAGACTGTTGCTATGGATGCAGTTCTGATCTTGAACTCTGGAGGACATTTTTTGTGTCAAAGTTTTTGATTTCTTCAGTAAGTAGCTGTGTAATAAGCGGGATAATGTATAGCTAGTGGGCCATTGTTGTGAAATAAACCCCTTAAGGGTGATGCAGGACCCCGATGAAAAGAGTTTCGCAACAATGACCTGCTTGCTGTACATTATCCATTACATGTCCTCAGCTCACACAAGGAAAATAAGCAAGCCCAAGTAAATTAAACGGTAAGATGGTCAGAAATATTGAGACATTAGAAAGCTATGGTTGCAGAACAAAGAACAAATTGTAAAATTTAGGTTAAAATAACAACCTGATTGATATATCGGCCAATGTTGGCTTATCGTAGATCTATCGGTAATAGTGTATATATTGGAGTGCCAAAGATATTTTTGAGGTAATTTAGAAATAGTGATGTCATAGTTTATCTACCAGAGAGCATCGACAAGTTTATTTCTTAGCTGTAAAATGTCCTGCTCACAACCTATCTTGGTCACTGTGTTTTAAAACAACAAAAAAAGGATTTTAGGACATCCATATCAAAAACCTTTGTTTATGTAAAAAGTTTATAACCACAGATACAGGCTAATAGTTGTCAGATTTAGACATTCTTAAGTATTAGTGTGGACAGTCTTACATTAACAGCTGATAACAGCTTTACTTTACTATTCATTATCATATGCACATAGTCTGCAGGCTAACATGTTTTAATTTGTATGTTTCTGTCAAGGTTAAAAACGATTCTGTTTTTCCATCATGAGCGACAGTGCAGTCTGGTACTGGTCTGCTTGGTATCTGGTCTATTGTCAGTGGTTTTTAGTTTCAGGTGAAGGGGGGATGGTAAGGGGGAAAATAAAGGTTCAAATGTGAAATTCATGGAGATGTGGTGATAAAGAGAGGAGAGGTGTCAGTAGCAAGAGAGGGGTCGGCCCGTGCTAAGGGGGCTCGCACACATCCTGCCTGACCCATTGGTCACGCATGTCTTAGCTCTGTGTTGTTGTGTGGGAGGGGGCTGTGGAGAGAGAAACTTCAGGATTGTGGCTTTGTTTCATGAATGAATGTTGAGTAGTAATAACTGATCAGGCTTTTGTTTTGTACATGTGTTCTCTGGACCAGGATGGTCAGATTTGGGTTGCTCCATTCTGTCATTTTCCCACAGGGCGTTGTCCAACTCAAACACAGATAGACAAGACCTGCGTCAGACCAATTGAACCTGGTGTGCCGTACCATGACCTCATTCCAGGAAAAGGAAGAAAATCACCTGAATGACTCATTTGTGTAATCAGCTGTTCCTGTTCATGTGACTGGAGGCCACAGGGTGGATGTGTAATGCCTCAGGTTATACAGTGGATCGTACAAACGGTAGAGACTTACATGTAAATGCACATGCATGTAAAGAGTTTTGAATTTATTCGGCTCTTATCTCTGAGCTTCCCTACACGCTTCCCTTTGTGTCATTGAGGAATGTAGAGTACAAAGAGAATAACTGAGAAAATTGATACAGAGACAAAGCTGAAAACACGCTTTCAACTACCTGAAAAGGGGGCGGTACCTGATCTGTCAGCACAGAAAGAAAGGGAGGGGTGAGAGAGAGAGAGAGGGAGACAGAGAGAGAGAGAGAGAGGAGTGACTGGGAGGGTGTGTTTCTATGTGGGTGAAAGATAGAGAGGAGGAGGAGGAGGAGGGGTGTAGACAGAAAGAGAGAGAGCCCGAGCAGTCTCTCAGATCCTGGCTGTGGTGAGGACACCCAGGAGAAGTGCATTCCTGAGGCAGCAAGCGAGGGGAGAAAGCAGTAAGATAGAGCGGAGAAGTCCGGACATCCTTTTAAATCTCTCCACAACCACGTCAGACTGCCTCTGACCTCCGGACTCTGGACTCGCACGCTCCTCACACACACACACACAAACTCGCTGCCTTGCACACCAGCTGCACAACCAGCTCCGCCGCTCTGTCACAAGTAAAGGATTTCCCTCCCGAGTGAGGAAAAGAGACAGGGAGAATTCACAAAACAGACGAGACACAGAAGAGAAGGAGAAGGTCCTCTCTCTCGGTGAGTGTGAGGGCTTTTTGTGGGGATTGTTTGTGTGTGTGTCCTTGCGTGTTTGAATGTCAGCGTCAGGAAGTTTCTCTGAACTCAGCTGATCTGTCTGTGGCTTTGCTGTATCTTACAGCCTGCATGTAAAGAGAGCTTTTATTATTATCAGTCAGTGTGAGCTTGTATGTTTACCTGTTTTGGCAGAGAAACAGGGACAATCCTGAGCTGTGCCATTACATGTACCTGTTGACACTAGACCCGCCACCCAACTATTCCTTATGAACAAAAGGACCCAAACCTGTTTGGGTGAAACTCCACTCTTTGGGCTCTTGTGTTTTTTTTTTTTTTCACTTTTTCTGTGTGTTTTTAGTTTTTGTGTTTGGAGTATTCCCAGTGTGAGTCACAGAGCCGGCCTCTATTCATGTGTTTTGTTTTTTTTTTTTTTTTTTTTTTTTTTTTTAACTGTGAGACAAGTGCAGGCCATCTCTTTCCCATGTCCTCCCATCACACAGGCTGCTCCTTTTACCACTGTTAAGATTAAAGATTCATTTATGGAGCTGGGCCTGAGCAGAGTTCAGCTCACTCGCTGCATGTTCTCCTACCTCATTGAACTGTTAACGTGCTACACATCTCAAATGCCAACACTAATGCACCGAGCCACTCTAAGCCCATTTAAACATTGACTCATCGTTATGCATGGCTAGCATCTTATTTAACATTTGCCAGCATGGTATGTGTCAGATAGTGGAACTTGGAGCTCATTAGCAGGCTGTATTTGTTATCCAAACGGGGGCCATTGATTGGAAACCCCTCACTCCTCCCCCCTCCGGGAGGTGATTATTTTTGTTCCTGACTGATTGTGGGAGTTGCACAGTTATACCTTGTGTTATCTCTGTGTGTTTCACACAGTGAAATTGGTTCCAGAGTGATAATGTTCAAAGAACCAACAACTGGACAATGTTGACTCAAGCATATATCAAGGTTTTAACCTGCCTCACATTCATGTATATTAGTTCAGTCATCCCATTTAATTGTTACCTCTTTTTTTCCTTTTTCATTTATATATACCTGCTAGGGCTGGGCAAAATATTGATATCAATATCCCGATATGAGACTAGATATCTTCTTAGATATTAGATATTGTAATATGGCATAATTGTTGTCTCTTCATGGTTTTAAAGGCTGCTTTACAGTAAAATGATGTCATTTTCTGAACTTACCAGACTGTTCTAGCTGCTCTATTATTTGCCTTTCATCATTATGTCCACATTACTGATCATTATTTGTAAAAAAAAAATCTCATTGTGGCTATCGTCATATATTTTGATAGTCAATTAAAGCTGCTGTTGGTAGAAATTTGAGCAAATATGATAAAAAAAAATGTTATTATTTTTTAAATGACAGTATTCTGACAGTAGTGAATGAGACAGGTAATCTGAAAAAAGTCATGTGCCTCTGTGTCCTCCGGTGCTCTTAATGGCATCTGCAAGATTTTACAAACTGGAGGAAAACAACCAATCAGAGCCGAGCTGTAGCCTGCTGTCTCTGAGCAGCTGTCAATCACTAACAAACTCTGATCAAACGGTCAAACTAGGCAGCGCTGATCAAATATGAATCAATATTCTGTTACTGTAATGACTATTTATCACATCAAATGTTTTCAGAAACATTTTTAGTGTACTGTTTAGCTGTAAAATGAGAAAGTTTGTGACCCTTCAGCCATGTTGTAATCAGTTGAGAAAATACTAAGCACTGCGCACCACCCAGAGCACAGCCAATAGGAACACTCTCTCTCTCTGAAATAACTTGTGATTGGCCAAAGTCTCTTGTCATGGGCTAGATTGTTTAAAGTCTGAAAACAACCAAGAGGAGGTAAAGAAGTCTAGTTTTCTTTCACAGCACTTAAATTACAATATGCTGAAAGGTTATCTAATTTTTGCCTGATGATGCCAAAAACTTTCTACTTATTGAAGCTTTAACATATTACCTTCATGCCAGTCATGGCTGTCTGAAGCTGTAATCATTTTGAGTCTTTTTTAAGGAAAGAAAATCTAAATTCTCTGCTTCCAGCTTCTTAATTGTGAGTATTTTCTGGTTTCTTTACTCTTGTATGACAGTAAACTGAATATTTTTTGAGTTGTGGACAAAAGAAGACATTTGAGGACGTCATCTTGGGCTTTGGGAAACACTGACAATTTTCACCACAGTTTTGACATTTTATAGACCAAACAGCTAATCGATTATTTAAGAAAATAATCTTCAGATTAATTGACAACAAAAATAATCATTAAATGCAGCCCCATTGTCACAATATCGATATCGAGGTATTAGGTAAAAAATATTGTGATATTTGATTTTTTCCATCTCACCCAGGCCTAGTACCTACACTTGGTAACATGTGCATACCACATGCTCCCTCAGAAACTAGTCTTTTTAAATATAGTAAATCCAGTAAAATGTAGAAAGTTGAATGTATTCAGCTTCAGGTACTTGATGGACAGAGCAGAGAAGTGGTGATATAATGTACTGCTATGCTAAATGCCCCCTCTCTTTGAAGCACTAAAGATATTATTCCTAAAGCAACTATCAGATGGCAGCAGTCTGAACGCATTATAAAACTTTAAGCTTTCTTCTTCCCAGCCTTGTTTAGTTAGCGCTTCTCTTCTCTCTCCTTCCCTTTGTGTCTCTCTCACTGCCTAGATATTTCTTATTTTCTATCACATGAATGAGCCTGTTCAGCATGGAGAGAGCAGAGTGTCCTCTTGAGAGTCGTCGTGCCTTGTTCTCCGCAACGTTATTTTTACTGCTCTTTCACTGCTCGAATACACAGATGGACTCTCCTCTTTTTCTAGAATTATCTGTCTGTCTGTCTGTCTGTCTGTCTGTGTCTGTCTGTGTCCCTGTCAGTGTGTCTGAAGTCCACCCATGCGCACCAAGATATCTCTGGGGATTCTTGATGGGAATTTTCAAAGTCATTCTTCATGCTGCGAAGAGACTTAATTTCTCGCAGTCCTTATCAGGAGTGTTTCCCAACTCCTGCAGATGCACTCAGGGCCCGGGGTAATTGGAAACACTATGACAGCATGTCAGCAAAATAATATGTTTGCATGTTTGGGGCTGCGATTATTTTTTGGGAAGGTGGTTTGAACCACTTTCTCCCTCCCTCTCTGCCTTTCTTTCTTTCTTTCTTTCTTTCTCACGTGTTGCTCTGTCTACCCGTCTTGCCCCCACTTGTTCTTTCCGTGCGTCCTTCCTCCTGCCTGTGCAATGTGACGGAAAGGTAGTGCTGTGCTCTGCTCATGTCGGATCCATTAGGGATGAAAGCACACTGCAGTGATAAAAGATTGATCCCAGTCCTCCTTGCATCACATTCGCATCCCTCACACCCGGCTCCCTCGTCCTCCCTCACACCCCATATTTCCAATCCAAAGTCAACCCAGTTTTCAATTTATCAAGTCATCTGTACTCCTCTAAATAAGTCATCCTCGCCAAGTTTACTATGGCAGACTTTTCCCACAGGATTTCATAAAGGAGAACACTGTGTTTTTCATGTGCGGGATGCTGTACTCAGCCTGTTGTACAGTGTTTTCTGATGAGATTTTTCCGGACAGTACGTTTTTTAAGAAATGTTCTGAACTGTTCCTCCGTCACTCCCCAGGTGTTTTTTTTTTTTTTTTTTTTTTTTTGTAACAGGAAGGGTATTATGTACTTGGCAAGCAGAGGCAATAAGAGACGGGCATCCAGCCCAGCATGCTGTATACATCACCTGTTGTATCCGAGGAGGTAAAGACAAACACAACAGACCTGTAGTTTGTCAGCTGGAAGGCTATAATTACTGGGAGGAAGGAGGGGATTTGGAGAAGGAATTTCACTGCGGTTCTGCTTTTAGGTCTTAAGATATGAACCTTTGAAAGAGCACTTGAAAAAAAAAACTGTGTTGTAAAACTACAGAACTTTCTGGCCCGATCAGAAACAAATGTGTCTGATCCCAGCTGGTGGTTTGAGAAACACATCCCTAAAGGAATGGGTTGTTGCCAACTGTAAGCCATTCGACTTGTTTTTGTCTTCAGTCAACCTTTTAAGGGAATGTTTTTGAAATGGTTTTAGGTTACCGAGTGGTATACACACCCTTAGCTCGAATCTCTCTTCAGTCGTCCAACATGTGCAGGTCAGAGGTCAGATTAAACCACCTACTCTAAGGTCCTTGGTCCACCTAAGAATCCAAAGAGAGTCCAGCTAGCTGTCAAGTTCACCTGAGTGAATGCTGCTGGTTTGAACTTTACGTAGCCTTCATGGGTGTTTGCTCTGTCACGTCATCAAACCCGTAGCTTCACATTTCCTGTTCTTTTGTAACAGCTTGAAACCACCAGCAGGTTATAGTTGATGGGTTTATGGACGTCTGTGCCTGTTTGTCTCTCTCTGTCCATGGCTCTCAATTCTACCATGTGTAGTGATTGTAGCGAGGGTAAACATCTCTGCCAGCCCCCTGGGATGGTCATGTGACATGTGTGTGTGTTTGTGGGCAACTGTGTATGTGTATGTGAGAGTGAGCAGCAGGTTGCTCCCTTGCTCAACCAGCCATGCTGTGTTGACACTCTGCACACAGAGCTCTCTGGCCAGTAAATAACATGGTGCCTCAGCCAAGGGCCCCGGACAGGGGCCAGAAGGGGGGTCAAGACGCCAGCAAGAAAGAGAAAATGTCTGCCTCGGGGCTCAGTGATGCTAAATCAACAGACAGGAGAGGAGACGAGAGAGGCAGGTGGATTTGACAGACTCATCCCTCACGCTGAGAGGCTTGACGTTAGACCTGTCATTGAATGTAGATGTGTTTGATCAAGCACATTAGAAGCAAGACAAGCAAATAGGTAGATGGCAGCTACTGGTACACAAACACATTGGTGAGTAGAAGCGCACATATGCAGTATGGCTGGCCAAAAATCAGAGCTGCAATAAGTTCACATATTTATAAGACAAAAATACATTGGCAATAAATAAAAAACAATTTCAAAACAAAAATCTTCCTTAGTGTCTCTCTGACATTGAAAGGTCATATAAATGTGCTAAATATTAAAGCATAAGTGATTATCATATTATCTGTTTTATTTTGAGTGCAGATGTAGAACCACAGCATGATGAGGTGGAACCATGTGACAGCATTAAGATGAGTGTTAGTTTTATGTTATGTTTCTACGGAAAAACTTATGGATCTAACATTTGTAGAGCATGTTAGCTCATCATTAACTAACATTAGCACCTCTATGTCGACTGAAGGTATACCAAATGTATACATATGCTGCTTTCATTTTTTATGATTGTAACAGTGAGTAAAGACCCACCCAACTTTACAGGAGCATTATTGTTGTCCTTAATTTCATTGTCCTCTGTCTCAATTGCCAGGCTTTATAAGGGTTCACTTTTACACTGTGCTTTGTAGGCTTTAACATCTATCTTTATCATTTTAACCTGTTTTCACTGCTGAATCAGTGTGATATATCCTTCAAATGTACTGTGTAGACCCCTCTGTTTTCTACTCTTTGAAACTGTTTTTCTTTTGTCTAAAATGTAGCTAGGTATTTAAACAGGGAGTGCAGTTAGTAACAGGTTGGTCTCTATGGTAGCAGGGGCAGAGCTAAACGAAGGGTTAATTAGGTGGGCCTGACACATACAAGCTGTTCTCTAGTATGTGCAAGGATACTCACACAGTAGCTCCATCTTCCACAGGTGAATCAGTGGCACTTAATGTGCATATGAATGTACCCGGTGATAAATAGACTAAAGCAGACACTCTTTCATCCATAGAGATGAGCACATAGGGAATACTCTCAGCGTCAGGTTACTCGCTCCTCTGCCGTTTAAGGTGCAATGTTTGACTCAGACCTGGGCCTTTCTCCAAGACGTGGGTTTACTGAGTTGCCTGGGTGCCTTGGCAGAGTAAAAGTTGGATTTTTCTCAGATGAACTGAACATGAACTGCTCCAGGTTTTGCATTGCAAAAGTTATCCAGATAACACAGTGAACTTGCTTCATGAACAGGTCCTTTATGAAAGACCTCAGTTATCGTCTCTATGAAACCGACCAGACGGTAATAACTATGGTCAGTTTCATTCTGACATATTTCACACTTGGTGTTTGTGTCTGTCTGCCTGCTGTTGAATATTCCCTCTTTAACAAACACTCGTCTTTGTGCTGTCTTGCCTCCCCTTCATCACCCCCCCCCCCCCTCTCTTTGTCATTCCCGAGGGGTAGCCGACTTATCTCTCTACACTCAACAACAGCAGCCTTGTCAGTGTTAAGCTGTGTGTACATGCATGTGTATCCATGCCAAAGATCACTCCGGAGATCTTGAGTCAGAGGGGTGAAAGGCGGCTTTCTGGAAGTGAAGAGGCACCTCAGGCAGATATACTGTGTTGGTCTTGGTCCTATCTAGGTTACTGTGAACCAACCATAAATCTGTACCCTGCCCTCCTACCTTTTCCTTACTCATCCTGACCGTCCACGCACGACCGTCCCCCCCCCCCCCCCCCCACACACACACACACACACACACACTTCTCTGATAGGCGTGATCGTTGCTCCTCCTCAGAGTAATGACAGGGAGAGAGAGTCGTGTGTGACACCTCCCCATCAGACTATAAATCAAGCTTATTGAGAGGCCCACCCTAAGCCTTGTGTGTCCACATGCAACACAAACAGTTTCCACCTTTGACTCTCTGTGTATTTTAGTGCATTCAACCCTCAATACTTTTTTGTATTGGTCATATTTCTAGTCATGTTTACTGGGATCAGATACTTAGTGATTTACATCCAAAGTTAGCTAGTTATAGTACTCTATAAGTTCTTGTGACAACATTTAACATTTGAGACATTTCGCTTCTTTTGTCAAATCATTAGGGATGCACTACAGTTACTGACTTAGATAGATGGATCAGGTATTGGTGACAATGGAGCCTATTCCACTCAATTCTATATGTATGTACTTGGGCGACATGGTTGGCAGTGGTTAGCCCTGCCACCTCACAGCATGTTCACCCCGAGTTCTCCAGTTTCCTCCCACACTCCAAAGACATGCAGGTTAGGTTTCCCCCACAACTTTGAATGGGATAAGCGGTTACAGATAATGGATAGATGGATGGATGGATGGATGTATATACTTTAACTTTTGTTATTCTTTTTACCCTTTTTACCCTTTTTGCCTTTTGCCAGGCCATCATTGTGAATAAGATTTTGTTTCTTAATTCACTTGCCTGGGTAATTACGGTTAAATTAAAAAGTATATACTGGAATTTGTTGCTGCATTAAAAAGGATTACACTTGAATAGTAATTCCTGTTCACTCATCTTTACCAAGTTGCTGGTGTGTGATGTATCATTTCAATAATAAATAAGTCAGTTCAGCAAATGTATATTTGTGTATTGATTTATTACATTTTGTTGTATAAAGTTAAGAACGCAATGTTTAATTCAAGCCTGATGTTGCCTTTCACATAAATGAATGATCCTGTTTACTTCTACACAGTGAGGATATGCAGTTTATTAATTAAACGCTGGTATCACATCAGTACTCTGCATTGACTGATACCAAAAGCCAGGGCATTGCTATCTGGACTGAAAAAGTGCATCGCTAAAAAGTGCTACGCTAAAACATGATTATATTTCTTTAAGTAAGATACTGAAATGCTTTTTAGTGTGGAAAAAAAAAAATCAACAATATCTTGGCATATTTGCATGAACACCATCCTTAACATGGTTTTATGCTCTTCCCAACACATTGAACATCCCACGAGATTCAGTTTCTTGCCACAATAATTATTCTACTGTATATCGGTGAACCTCTGCACCTTCATGCTTTCATAAAATCCTCTGAAACATCTCACTGATGCCTTTGGGGGAAAAGCTGCACTCTGCCTGACCACCTTTAGTAACAGTCCCTTTGTTCCTCCTTATATATGTTCACTTATATGTTTTTTTTTTCTTCCTTTTGTCTGAGAGTTGCATTAACTAACCTCTTATCTCTGCTGTGGTCTCTGTTCTAATAATGTTTCATGTATAAGATGTTGTTTATACAGATTGTGAGTCTAAAACCTTGTACAGGTGAGCAGTGTGACTCTAAATGGTGGGGAAATGTGCTCACAGTATAAAAGCTTCATTATTAACTAAAGTCAAAACATTGTTCATAGTTTGATGACACATTGAACATTCCTCAGCACTCGCCTGTTGGAAAACCTTATCTCAGTATACGCAACAGCATATTTATGGGATGAATCTCCTATATGGTAAGGAAAAGACAACATCTTATCAGCCTGTAGCAGGATTTTACACGCTGCAGTAGGTTACCTGAAGGTCTAACACACACACACACACACACACACACACACACACACACACCTACGCACACACACACACACACACACACACACACACACACACACACACACACACACACACAGACTCTCCATGGCTGTGTTTACCTGCATCCCTCTCTCTCCAAGGGCCAGGTATGTTGAAACTCCCTAGGTAAATATTGGGAGGGTGTTAGAAGGGATGTTTTGCATAGCAGACTGACCTCAGCAATGGAGTAACATGTTAATCTGTACAGCCTGTGGTTTTCTCTCAAAACTTCTCCTGGCAGTTGTTCAAAGAACGTCACAGGAGGGAACTTCAGTTTCAGTTTCAAAGTTGAATCTAATCAAAACCAGCGGTGAATGGCTTGCATTAGCCATAGTAGTAGTTTGTGAAGTGCCCGTGTAATGTCCGTGACCTCAGATTGATGTCTTGGGAGGAATTCTTCACTTTTCATCTGTGAAAACATCCATTCAGCTGTGTTTTCTTTCTGGAGTCATATATTTTTGTTGTAATATTACCTTTCCAACCCTGCACAAGAATGTACACCTGTCCTGATAACTCACCTCACCTAAGACTGAACTTAAGCCTCGTATATCTCTGCAGCACACAATGTGACAGACTGTGTGGATGATGTCAGTTTGTGGCTTTGAGCTCCCTTGTATGCCGGTTTCTTTGCAGCAGCACATAGATATGTTTCCTCAGGCACGCTAATGGCAATATTCCCTTCAGCTCCAATAAGGGCTGGCAAGTGCATATTGCATCATGGATTGCATGGAATTAAAGTATGATGAAACACAGTCTCAGTCACTGGCAAAATAGCCTTTCTTCAATAACTCTACAGTCGAAGGAGATCCAACTATCTGGCTTAAATCGGCTGTTCCCAACCTATTCTGCTTGAAGCCCCCCTTCACTAGTATCTAAGAAAATCTGAGACAACCCCCCCCCCCATATTTTCTGATGTCAAGTGATTCTCAGTGTAGTAAATGAGTTTGTCTTTTTTCTGTTAAATCAACTTTCTTTAATGAATATCACTTTTTCGTTAACATATATAAAGTGATGACGTCTTGATGCATGATTCACGTCGTGAATGCAGATACATAATATAATAATATGATATGAATGGTTAAAAAATGTAATTTATGATGCTGTTAGCTTGCTGTTAGACCATCCTGTCTATACATGCATACATGCATCTCACGTACATTGCATGTGGGAAACCTCAATGAAAATGTTTTTTTTAAGGTTAAACACTAACAAATATAGATTGAAACTATTTTGTTAGATAAGACTAAAATAAATACAATATACAGTATATTTACTTTTGGACTCAATGGTCTGAAATTGGACATTGGAAATGTTTGGATCACAGGAGTCAGAAACAATCCTATGCAGCCATCAATGGAATCTAATTCTACAAGTATAACAGGTCTACTAATAATATTAGTTTAGCTATAATCTGTATATGTAACTGTGCAGATATTGTAGATTCAAGCAGAATGTGGCCTGCTAAACAGAAAAAATATATCTTTTTCAAATCTAATTCGACAGCGTCAGAGGAGACAAATGCTGACGCCCTTGTGGGCCTCAGGTTGGGAACCACTAACTTAAATGACATTCATTTGCTTAGATTGAACTGTTGACGTTTCCCTGTGCATAATTTGAGGCCTTATTTTGGACTGTGCTTCAAGAAGAAGTTTAAAAAAAGAAAACAAAAAAAAAAAACTGGAGTGAATAATTGATATGAGCAGACATGGAAGCGACCTTTAAATTACTAATGACTTAAGCTTCAAACCTGTGACACTGGAGGCCGTGGCATTCCTGACTCCTCAATGACACATGCAAGCATGCAGGAAGTGAAAGCAGAGCACCCACACATCCACCTGCAAAAAGCTCATCTATAAATGGCATGTGTTGGTAAATTTAAGGCTACTAATTTCCGCTTGCGTACAGTGTAAATTGCATCCTTTTAAATTAGTGGGTTCACTTCTTTTGCAGTTATGTGTTACTTTAGTCCCAAATGAAGCATCATGTTTAAGTTTGAGTCAGCCTGTCTGCCGTCTATCTGGGTAACATGTTATTCTGGCTGTGTGATAAGTCAATGTATATATGCATGTGTACATGTACTTGCATGTGTACATGTACTCCACAACCTGCTGTGTATGTGTGTGTGTTCTCTAAGTGTGTGCGCTGTGTACATGTGAGTTTGGCTGGGAACAGAGCGATGTCCTCCTTCCCTGGCAAGCTTCGCTGAGTCAGGTTGGAGGTATATAATTACACATGGGTGCCCATCAGCAGTCTGAGAGCCTTCTTCCCTGGCTCACCACAACAATACAAACTCCTGTACTCGCAGGGCTCAGCCTACAGGCGGCCAGACCACTCATCCTGAGCCGAGCTCTGCCCCGGCCTACCACAGGCTATGTGCAATCCTGCATTATCATTCTCACCATTAGCCGCTGGCTCTGTGGGTGGATCCATGAGTCAGCGCAAACAAATTCCTGGCCTCTAATGCACTCGCCTCCTCTCGGTTACCAATATTGAAGTGAAAACAAATGAATGACTACATCCAAACCAGGTATGAGTAAGTCTTTCACTCTGCATGATGAGTAATGTAGGAGTGTTTTGTTGTGGTCAGGCCTGTGTAAGCTATTGTGACCACATGCTCATGAGAGTTCACCTTATTGCCTTTCCATGAAATATAAAGCTGTGCCAGGGTCTCTTTTAGGGCAGGGGATATGGAGAAGGTCAACTATTACTACAATATAATTTCTATATATCGATATTGCGACAATACTGTTGACTACTGGTGCTTTCACTAAATATTTACACAATGAGATTTTTGGTAAATAGTCATCAGTAATGTGGATGTAATGACTAAGTGGGTAAAGGCAAATAATAGAACAGCTAGACCAGTCTGGTAAGTTCAGAAAATTACATCACTTTCCAGGAAATTAACACTTATGCCATATCACAATATAACAATATCCAAAATCTAAGATGATATCTAGTCTCATATCACAACACAATAAGAAGAATAAGAAGAAACAGTTGGAATAAGACCTACTTTTTAAGCATTTTCAAGTAATTGAAATTAAACAAAGATTCTTTCTCACACCTTCTCCATTTCCTTCCCTCTTGTGGTTCAGGCCGGGTTACCATCTGTCGGTGTGTGAGTGCTGCTGGTGATTCATGATGACTGGGATTTCACACTAAGTGCTGTTTTACACAGTGTGACTGTAGTGGTAGTGACAGCCACAGGTGATGGCCATGTCGAGGCCCGCCTCAGATCTACTGACCTCAGCCTTTAAACCCTCTTCAATCATCAGTTACATGCACAGCAATTTACTCAGATTGTGTGTTTAGTGACTGCACATGAGATGCAGTAGCAAGAGTTGAATAATCCCATTTATCCAGCTAATCTTGGATTTGAGTTTGCAACCTTTTTACTTGCAGGTTTGCTTTTGTAAATGCCACGCTGCTGTCTATATTTGCCCTTGATTTAGAGGCAAAGTTGTCCCCTGCATTAATGAACTACTGATCCACTCATTGAGATTTCACACTTGGACGAGCCAATCATTATAATGGAGAAGGCTGAAGGCTGCAGCGACAGATCCCTGTATGCAAGTATGACGACTAAAGCTTATTAGTGCTGTTTCTGATTCCTCTGCACTGAGTCATTAGCATGTCAAAAGAGGAGAGACACAGGCGGACGGCGGACATTTTCAAAGAGTTGTTTGGTCACAAGCATTTGGATTTTGTTTCAGAGAAATATTTGTCAAATTAATACGTTGTGAAAAAATGCATTATTCATTAGGTGTGCTGAAGCTTCAGTGAAGCCACGTTAGCGGGGAGCCAGGCAACCGTTCAGTCTAATTAACCAGCAGTGTGTCTGGAGAGGCTGCTGCAGCCCGGCCCTCTGCTGTGAGGAAGAAGCAACGCTGTCACTGTCATAGCAAAATGCACGGTTGTACACACATGTATACACTGATGCCTGCACACAAATTAAATGTTATCTTGGCAGCGTAAACAAAACACACATAACCCAGTTTTCAGTTCTCCTCAAAAGTAGAGCAAGTTCCACAAAGTGAAAAGGCTGCTGTTTGATGTTTTGTTAAACAGACAAACTAAACCATCCAGCTGTGACTTTATATTATTTTTCCAACATTTTACTGCCTTTTCACACTATAAAAGCAAAAAAAATCTCCTGCGTGAGAGGTGTGTCTACATTGGAAAGTTATTAAGTTTTAATATGGCCCAATAGGAGCCCTCAGATCTTGGACCACTCCCTGCTCTCTGACCGCAGGCACTGGAGCCCCGCTGGTTACGGCCTCTACATGGGAGTTATGGTGTTGTGGGAGCTTCTGATGGCAGAAAGCATCACTCTCCTCATGACAGGTCTGGAAGAAGATCTGTCATGAAGCAATGCTTTCAGAGATACAATCATGAGCAGAAAAAGAAGTCTAGGCTAGGCCTGCCTACGTTATTATATACTGTAAAGTGTCTCTCCAAATATCATCTGTATTTGCCCGAGGACTAAGTTGGTCCTAACTTTTGCAGATGCTTTGTACAGGGATTAGCACAACTGAAGCAACTTCTATACTTCGCTTTTTTAAAATGAGATGTTAAAGAGTCAAGCAATAATTAGTGAAATAGGAAATACAACAATGACAAATCTACAAAGCCTCGTTCATTAAAGTGTAATGTAGTGAAGCGTTCCAGAGCCCTGGGGCTGCGACTGCAAAAGCTTGTTCATCATTAATAATGATGATGATGGTTTTTATCACCCAGTTGGTTGCTCGCAGCACCACCTGGATGCCTCTGTTCAAATGTGAGCAGTCACATATAGGCAATGATTGAACCATGAGCCAGATTAGTTGTTTGTATGTGTTTTGAAATTATAAAAGTCAGTTGAAACTGTTGCAAGATACAGCACAATTACAGTTATTGTGTTTGAGCATTTTGTAGTATCACACTTTGTGTATAAGCAGGCATTAGATATATTTCTTGCTGCTGTGTAATGAAGCAGTGACCGAGAAAACCCATGTGATTCATCCCAAGTTTTCCACAGAGTACCAGTTCTAATTGCTGAAGCAAAAGGATAATTTTCTGTCATTATGAATAATTATTGTGCTGCGCTCAACTCCGGGCGTGCTGTGGACGTTTCTATTTGTTTTTGGTCTCATCGGTCCTTGAGAACACATACACTGTCTGCACTCACTTGGTAGACTGAAATGCTGGATGACGAAGAAGAGGGAGGAGGAGGAGGATAAAGAATGCAAAACGGGGAGTCGAGGGAGGACAAAAGAAAGTATCTGTTCTCTGTTTTTACGAGTTTTATCTGTGGTAACATGTGGACGCAGCAGAATGGCAGTAAAAGCTGGCGTGGCATGACAGACGACCCGGCGATGCCAGAGGCCACAAAAGAGGCAACGCACTGTCTGCTGAGTGTGGTACCAGAACAACAATAGCGTCTCTGCAGCGCAGATGAGACCGGGCTGCTCGGTGCCAGCGTGTTACTGGCTCTTTGAGTGCTCGTGTATCTCTGCCAACCTGGACCAGAGTGGCACAGAGGACGCAGCTTCTCCTCAGCACTATTCATTGTCCTCCAACGGCAGTGTCTAATCTATTACGTACACTTTAACCAGCCTGGATCAGGGTCTTGCTCTCTCTGGTGATACTGATAGGGATAACACTTGTTGTATTTCTGTGTGCTTGTCAGCGGTTCAGATCTGAAGCGATGCATGATGCCCTTTACTCTACCCTTTACTATTGTTTCCTGGACTTCTGTTGCTGCAGAGATAGCACGGTGATCACTGGAGCAACATTCTATAAAGATAGGCCTTAAATGGCATGTCTGCTGCATGCAAATACACTTACATACAGGCTTGTACATGAGCGCAAGCATACCCAACCTTTGACCATTGCACTAGTTAGCATGACAGACTTCTGTGCTTCACATGCACGAACACATTACACACCCAGTAAGCATACTCTTCTTGTAGCCTAAGGGCTCAGGTGTTTGAGAAGCTACAGTACATTAATAACCTTGCTTGGAATTTTTCCTGATAAGCTTTACTCGTTTGCGCATGCTCATGACTAACCGAAATGAATCGTTCAAACTTCTTCAGAGGAAACCGAGGGTTATGGGTGTGTCTGTCCAGTTGCATGAGTACTTGTGCAATTGTGTTTTTTTTTGTGTGTGTATTAGTGTCTTATTTTTGTATTCTTATGTGTAGGGAGCGGAGATTGGGTGTCTCCAATGCTGTAATTTTGGCACATGGACACTTGTCCAAAAAAGGCCCATTAATTCACAGCCCGACACTGTTGCTCTCACAGGATGGCACACAGGCGAGCCGAATCACGCCCAGGGCTGTGACGCTAACCGCTTCCGCCTTGAGTCGAATCCAACGAGGGAGCCGGGAGGCTGTTATTGAAGAGAGACAGACAGAGGCACAGACAGGGTGATGAGAGACGCAAAGCGGGTTAGCTGGATGGGTGAGCGATGATGAGAGGGGAGAGGAGGGAATGGCACATGGCTCCAATCACTGCTTTTTTTCTCTACCACTCTTCTATCTGTCAGACTCTCCCCCCCCCCACATTTATTCTCTCCCTTTCTCATTTGCTGTCTGTCTTCTTCACTGTCTCTCTTTCTCTCCCTTTCATCATACAGTATGGCTAGTCTATTTTATTTATTCAATTTAAGCTCCTCAAATGGCTTTTTTTTGTGTGTGGATGTGCTTGTGTCTGAGCCTGGAGTGGGAAATTTTTGATTGCTTCAGTTTCAGCTCAGAGTTTCAGCTGAAACTGTGTCTAGTGTTGTTTGTTGTGGGTGGAGCTAATGGGTGGGTGAAAGTAGAGGTGGGAGTTGGGGATGTGTCTTTCTGTTTTTGAGAGTGATCTGAGGTTAAAGGATGGGGTTTGGAAGTGTGACTGTTGTCATATGGATAAAATTATGCCTTTCGGGTAACTTTGGACTTAGCGTGGAATGGTTGTGCGCATAGTGACTCTGAACGTGTGCAAAGCAGTCTACAGCACGTGTTTGTCCACACCATTTGCATGTTGACTGTGAAATTGAGTCACCCTCCTTTTTGTGTGTTGATTCGGCTTCTGCAGTGTTGAGAGCATTATTTTACACCCCATCACTGGGCCTACGTTGATGGTGCGCTTCATGATTCTGACACTACATTTCTTCTCCATATGTATTTCAATGAGATCTGACACAGGACTCCGGAGCTGCGCTTTGAAAAGGAGCTGGGTCAGGCAGGCGGATGTCTGGTTTCTCAGTGTGGTTGTGCCTGTGTGACAAAGAGAATAGACAGCAACCTGAGACTCACAGGCCTGTTTGTTTCCTGTTAGTGCAGATTATCACATTTCAACAGCCAGGAGGGACGAGAGCTAAGCATCATGGGAGAGTGACATTCTTAGCTGGGAGATGTTTGTATTCTTATTTAACAAGATCGGTACGGTACATAGAAATCTTGGACAAATCGAGAGAACTTAGGGTTAGGTACTATCTGCATGTAAAGGACATCAGTTAGGTGGGACATAATTTCCTTGTACATGCAGGCAGGTAGGCTGTCCTGAATACCATTTTTTGTGCTTCGAAGCCTCGGTGAGAACTATTTTTGAATATTTCTGTCTCCATCTCCCACATTTCAGTGCCTGGGACAGCGCTGCTTTCGCTCTACTGTACACTCACGCACCTCTACATGCAACAGACAGTGAGAATAACTAATAATAATGAATGTTGAATATGAATAATGGTACAGGATTATTCCTTAGATCATGGTCGATTTTGGGGATTTATACATTATTTCATAACGAAACAGTTTTCTCACAGTTTATATGAAGATGCTTTAGCATAGAGGAAAGTTTCATCCTGGCCTGTGAGGTAGCATTCCTCTGTTCTTCATGTTCACCTCTGTGTGTTTAAAAAAAAAAAAAAAAAAAAAAAGCCTCCCAGCTGAAGTAAATGATTGTCTATTGACTCTGTGACTCAACCAGTTAGTTTTAATTATGTATTGCAACACAGCACACTCTGTGCCCTCTCAAGGAAACATAATGACGTCTCCGCTGTGTTGAAATTTTCGCTGTTTGATTTCAGTAAGCACTCCCCTTTTCATATCAACTTTCTGTCCAGATGAAATCACCACCACTCGCGTAGCTCAAAAGAATTTCTAACCACATGTGATCGTCTGTCTCTATCTCCTGCTTGTTTCCTGTGATCTCGATCACAGTTCAATCTCTGAGGCGTGCCGTCGATCCCTTCCCCGTACGCGGTGACATGTTGAGCTGTTCTGTGTGATGTTGTTGCCACATCAGATGGGCTGTTGCTCCCCAGCAGAGTGTTTGTTTGGCGTCCAAACAGCACAGAAGTAATGGTGGTGCGGGGCAGCCAGGTCAGCGGCAGTGGAGGGGGCGGGGTGAGCTTGGGCTTTTTGTTTAAGAAAAGCAGGAATTCTTCTGGCTGGCAGATGAAGTCAGTGCATTCCTCCAAAGCAGCTCCCTATAGGCAGCCAGTGGAGCAGAGCCAGCCTCTGAATGAGGGGCAAGATAATGGCGGGGCTCAGTATTAAACACCTCCCATTGAGAACCGGAGAGACAGACAGAAAGAGAACACCATCTGTCTGACTCTGGGTGAAGAGTTGTCTTTTACCCACCTAGGCTACAAAGTTTCATTTACTGTGCCAACTTCTATAGATAATCCTACCAGCGCCAGAGGCGTTTCACTTCTTATGAGCACTGCAGTATTTTATTACCTTGTTTTGAAGCTTAGCTGTAAAAGTACAGCCAGACGGAGGATTGAGCACAACAATATTCATTTAGGTTAAACCTGTCGCCCTGCTGATTTGCTGTGCAAAGTCTGAGACCCAGTTCTGGTCCTGCTGAGGGTCACACTTGTTCTCTCTCTCCTGCCATGTTTCTGTGTATTTCTACCCACATAAACACCCTCTCTCAAACATAGACACACTTGAGTTGCTCCACTTTCCCTGTCCGTTCCCCTCGGCGGTAAGCTATCATAACGGCTTTGAAGGAGGGCAGCAGAGCGTTTAATTGGGTTACAGATTGGCATTTATGCTTCCAGGTCCACAAGATACTGCCGGGGCTTCTTAACTAACCACTAGGAACTTAACAAAAATGCTACACTGCTCTACCCCTCAGCTGCTGGTCTTCCAAAATATATTACAATTCAATCATACTCTCACTCGGCACAGTACATTTTTTGATATCAGCACTGTTTGGTGTAGAAACTGGTATTTCAACAAAATAACTAACAAGTGAGGGAGCTGCTGTGTATATATGACAGCCTGCAGTGTGTTTAAGGTAACAATAAGTTATGTCATATGTTGGGGTAAGATTACATAATGATCGTTGTGGTGTAATTTTGTCACCTCCAGGAGCTCGTCATTGCCTCTAAAACATTCACAAAAGTCTGTTCGTACAACTGGAAAATTAGATTTCTGGATTAATAGTCAGTCACGTCAGTACATCTCTAACATTGTCTTTCTGTTCTGTCTTTTCAGAGTCAGTGCCATGCAGTGTTGACTTGAGTTAAACCAAGCTGAAGTGATCCATTTTGAAGACCATCTTACCCTTCACCCGGTCCCACCCAGTCCCAGATGGAGCTCAAAGTGTGGGTGGACGGAGTGGTGCGGGTTGTGTGTGGCCTCTCTGAGGAGACGTCCTGCCAGGATGTGGTCATTGCTCTGGCCCAGGCCATTGGTGAGTACCTCAAACTCTTTTCTGCTGTGAAATCATCATGTTATGATACCAGCGTTCGAACTGTTGTTACTTGGCGCCTTGCTTGTCTGCTTGATCAGTTTATCCTTCGGCCTCAAGTGATTTAGATAACATCCCTGCAGTGAGAATTTGATGCAGGCAAAACAAGATGTGTACATGCTAAGGTTGCAGCAATCCAGTTCTCTCACCTTTTCATTCTTTGCTGACCCAAATTGAGTGCTCTGTTGGACTGTCAGGGGGTCAGTCTGGATTTCAGAATCCCTGTCCCTGTATCCTCCGGCTTTATTCAAGCCTTACTCTGCAATGGCGTTGAACAACATAAATCCAGATTTAGCACTCTCCTCCTTCCATGAGTGAGCTGCCTGCCAAGTCATCAGGGGAGGCTTGTCCTAATTTCAAGGTCCTTGTGGAAACTTCAGTTTATTTGAACATTTTTTACATGTTGTGCGAGTCTTACACAGCAGCCTTTTATTCTGATCCTCAGAGGCAGAGATTTAAAGGTATTGGCAGCATCAGCATAATGCGCCTGATGTCATTTTTTCACGCATCGCTACTTGCGTTGAAGCGATGGGAGGAATCAAACCAACTGTTTTAATTACACTGAAATAGAAGAAAGGTCTTAACTGATTTGTGTAATATAAGTTTACGTAAAACTGAGTGTCATGCAGCTTTTATCAATTTGATGTGTTTTAGGCAAGGTTGTCTTTCACTTTGTAAGTGTATTTCTTTGTATTCACTCTCTGTCTCTCTCTCTCTCGTCTCCAGGTCAGACAGGCCGCTATGTTCTTATCCAGCGTCTTAGGGATACAGAGAGGCAGCTGTTGGCCACAGAGAAGCCTCTGGAGTCTCTGGCAAAGTTAGGCCAACATGGCAGTGAAGTTCAGTTCTTCCTGCGGCGTACTGGCCCCAGCAGCAGTGATGGACCCGGCTCAAAACAGGACAGACCAACTCCTCTCCCGCTGCCCAAGCTTCCTGAGCCAGAGCCTTCCAAACGCAGCCAGCCTAAGAAAGCACTCACCTTTAACCTGGGGCCATCCACTTCTCCTAGAACCAAAGCCAAACAGTTTAAGAGGTCTTCTCGGGACTCTCCAGAGCAAAGAGCCTCCCCCTCCCCTTCTCCCAGCCCCCTATCCCCTCATGTGCCATCCCCATCTCCTTCACCACCTATAGGCCCATCCAAAGAGGAGGTCTTTAGGAAGGTTCTGCAGCAACAGGAAAGACTGAGGGCTATGGAGGCCCAGCTAGAAGCGCTAGAGAGGGAGTCACATACCTGGGAGCGTCCATACGTCTCGTCTCCGTGTCCTTCGCCAGTTTCTGATGCTCACTTGCAAGAAGAGATAGACGCTCTGGAGCTGGCGTTGCGAAGGAACCAGGGCGAGCTTGCCCACGAGCAGCACTGGGAGGAGGAGCTTCAGTTGGAGGTAGAGAGGGAGCGAGGGATGAGGAGGGAGCTGGGGGACCTCCACGCCAAGCTCGACGAGTGCGGACGGCGGCTCCACGAGTTCTCTGTTCGTTCTGCTCAGCTGGAGCAGGAGATCCAGCGGGAGAGCCAGACGGAAGGGAAAACCAACGGACCCGAGGAATCCCTTGACGCCGCGAGGGCGGAGCTCCAGAGCCGGGAGAAGCACGGGACAGAGCTGGAGGAGCAGCTATCTGAGACTGACAAGGCTCTGGGGAAGGCAGAGTCTTTGATGCAGGTAAGGAGAGAGGTGATGGTTCTGGAGAAAGGGCTATAAAATCCACATCCCATGTGTTGTCATTTGAGGTGTGCAGCATAGACCCTCTTCTAGCCACATGGTAAAACTGTATCCCTCTCCTACCTCCATACTGCAGCAGACAAACAGTGCAGAGACACTTGAACACATGATTTATTGTGGCATTGTTTTCTATATATATAATTATTCCAGAAATTACCATGATAGAAATTCTGTATACTCACATCCTCTCGTGTATGAATATGTTTTAGTGTTTGACGAACAATTTGTAGTCTGGCTGAACTGGTTTGGCAGGTATCATCTTGTATGCATGTCCTGAACACACACGGTTGCTAATGGTGTTTATATTGCAATTCCAGTATCAACATATTCTTGTACTCTGTGTATGGAAAAAGAGATTAAAGAGGATTGATTTATAGAACAAAAGCCCCTTTTATTGGATTTACTCAGCCTTAACTTATGGTAGTTTGTGGTGTCATTGTTTGTTTACTTCTGGTGGTTGTCATAGATGCGGCTGTGTCAATAAAAGCCTAACCCAGTTTGAAGTGAAACTCATGTTCGCTCATAATCCACATGAAATCCAAGACCTAGGTATCCACTTCACAGAGCTCATTCAGGCTACTTCCAGCCAGAGGAGGGAAGAATTAAAGTCTGCTTTTATTGTAGTATTGGCAGATGGCGTTTTGACTGTTTTGCTACGAGGAAACGGAGCACACTGAAAACATTTGTATTCTGGTGTTCCCATGTCTTCATAAATGAAGACCTGCCAGACTGAAAGACCTTCATGTCCCACTCTCAATCCACTGGGCTACAAGAAATAACTGGCTGCAAAACTGATTAAAACATAACAATAAGCTCATTTGCTTCTCAGTCAGTCATCCTTGTGGGGATGTGTCTGACTCCACAGATCAAGTGCCCGGCTGATGGAACAGAGAGGGACTATGTCATGATCAATTTGCCAATTATATAGACAGCATCTTAGTGCAGAACAGAGGTAGTATTAGGCTTTTGTTTTTTCGTACATACTGGTGAAATATGTACCACCATGTCATAACAGGACTGCAAGAGTCTATAATCTGAAATTGACCACAAAGGCATTTTGGCAGTTATTGCCTGTAAGAAATAAAATGCCTTTATTTCCTGTAAATAACATGTCAACACCGGTAACATGACACAGTATAATAAAGCTCCATAGTAATGGGAAGGTGTGCATGTCTGGCCGTGTCAGTCGCCAGTCAGCTGACGGGTTGAGGCTGCCAGCCGAGTCAAGAAGTGTTGGTGGTGACGAGCGCAGCAGTCCTGTCATTAGGCTAATGGAGGCAGACCTGCAAGTATGAACTGCCTCAGCAGGCTGCCTCAGTCCAACATCAGCTATACACACACACACACACAAGCACTGGCGTTGGGGACTATAGCATACTGCTAGTGCAGCTGCTTCCTGTACTGTGTGCAGACACATTGATTAAGCACGAATGGATTGTCGATTAAGACTGATTAACTGGCCCGTTTGTGTACATCACAGTTTAATCTGCAGGTGCAAAGGTGACGCCACTGTCTCCATGGCACATCTCTCAAGTCCACATTTTCAATAATTGGAGCTTGATGAATAACTTTTCCCCCTGGCATCTGGTCGATTAAGACAACTTTGAAATGCAGCAGGCAAATGAGGATTTTTATGTATCCATCTATAAGTATGTGCCTCAGGCTGCTGGGATCTGATGGAGTCAGAAAAAAATGCTGGTGGTAGCTGTGGGAC
This sequence comes from Pterois miles, assembly GCA_947000775.1. Classification (NCBI taxonomy): domain Eukaryota; kingdom Metazoa; phylum Chordata; class Actinopteri; order Perciformes; family Scorpaenidae; genus Pterois; species Pterois miles. The sequence continues at coordinate 10,930,980 of CAMQGK010000144.1, read as the reverse complement.
TTTGATGATTCGTTGTAGCTGAATGGTCTGATAATGGGTGGTAGGCGATAGTCTCCTTAAGTGATTTGAGACAAGACTGATAGACTCTGCTGCCCCCTTATGGTGAAAGGTTGCATGGTATTTACAGTAGAAGTAATGTGACCTAAAGGTATGGAGTCCTTCCTTATAAATACATTAATTAATTCTGCTTTAGATGTGTTATCATTAAAGTCATGCTAAACAGAATTTTATCTACTGATTAACAGGCATGTTTAGCTCATCCCATTTTCATATGCTTCGACCATTTACAGGCAAACAAAGTGTTCGGTGTTCAGTGAGTCAGCGCTGACTGATGGGAGCTCTCAATTGTTCTTTTCCTCACTGGTCCATGTTCTTCATCCATCTCAGGCCAAACAGGAGGAGCTGGAGGAACTGAACAAGGAGCTGAGGCAGTGTAACCTGCAGCAGTTTATTCAACAGACAGGTGTCCTGCCGGCGCACACCAACTCACGCACAGAGCTTCAGGAGCAATTAGAGCAGTTAGAGCTGGCACATCTTCTGCAGGACGGATACAGGAATGGAGGTATGGAAACAAAAAAAGTACATACTCAAACTCAACATTAAAGTTAGATGACTTGCCCTCTGAACACGGTGCTGTCTCTCCATCAGGCCACAGCGTAACTCAAATGGAATCGCCGCCTCGCCCCACAGCCAAACAGTTCCTGGGACATCCACGCAACCTGCAAAACCCTCTAGTGTCCAGTCTCAACCCTGAGGGTGTGTATGTGTGAGACCCTGCTGCTTCCCAAGTCCATCCTGCTCTGCTCCTCTCCTGCTCCGTCTCGTTCCCTGGTCCCAGAGCCCTTTGCCCCCCATACTTTCTACTCCAGCTTGATTGGGTTTAAGTCTACACCTGCTGTTCGTGGTGTTGGAAGCAGCTGTATGGTTGAGGTCCCTGTTACTTCTCAGCTGTGCTCTACCATTAAAGGCTGAAAGACTTCTTCTGCGCCTACTCTCTACTAGTCCTGTCTGATTTTTTACAGTTGATTTAACACATTCCTCCCTTCATTTTCTCACATATCCCTGCTGTAATTCTGTGGGTCTATCTATCCTGTCATGTTGTCTCTACTCCTCTTTCACTGTTTGCTTCTGGACTAACAGTAGCTGCTTTCGTTATACTTTAATACATCTGGGAACTTGCTCCCAACTCCCCCCGCCTCTGTAATACAGAGCAGCCTTCCCACCCTCAAGTGAACAATCGTCTACCGACAGCTGCTTTTCACCGTATCTTCATGTAGCACATCCGTCGCACTGGGAATGACTGTAGCAGACATTCTGATTGTAGTGCTGTTTTTATACTGTGACATGGAAAGATATGAGACCAGTGCCATTTCAGTTTGCCTTTTATGTATGGATACTATTTATATGTGAGGGGTTGGGGGTGTATCTATACAATGCCTTGTACTTTGGTGACGCTTGACTTCCAAAGAGCAAGAGCCTTTCACGGAAGGGCTCTGCAAAAATGTATTGCACTGTCCCATTCTCTTCCTTTGTGAAGCCTTGGTCCTGGTTTGCCTACAGAGAAATGTATCTGTCTGCTCTGCTTGAAGACAATTTATTTTAGGAGCTTCTAGCTTTTGCCAGTCTATTTCTGTCAAGCTCCGTGCTAAAAGAAGGGATACATTTCAAAAGTAGTGCAGCAAGGCCATGGTTTGTTAAGATATCTTTCTTTTTCCTCCATTGGGATGGTTCTTTTTGCTGTCATCACGCCTAACATTTGACCTGTCATAACTTGTGTTGTGCCTCAGTGTACTGTAGATTTAGGATGAGCTTACTGACCTAAGCACCTATAACAAACATCAAGCGAACACAAGAAGCTGTTGTTTTCAGCGCTTCAGCTGTCTTCATTAATGTAATCCACAAAATGACCATCCTACCTAAACCACTTTATCATAGCACTTAGCATCTTATGTGTCTCTGTTATGCTGACAGGTCAAAGTGATGTGTGTTGGAGTGTGCATTCTCTCTTTACAGTGTGGTGTTTTCTTTGTGGGATTATACAACCGCTCCTTGCTCGGGAAACTACCGACTTCTCAACGCTTGTTATAGAAACATGCTTGAAACAGATTCTGTCCCAAAATGCTACTCTGACTGCAAGACTTCAGTCATAGTCCACAAGGAATTAACCCAATAACTGGTCTTGTGTGTGGGCATGCGTGAATATGTGAACTGACCCCGGTCTCTCATGCTGTGTCTTAGCTGAAACATGTTTTCCAAACAAAGGGATCATCATCCCCACTTATTTTTGTGTGTCTTGCAGTCCTGACATCCCGAGAGTCGTCATGGAGATAAAACATGGACCGCAGGGCCAAAGGAAAGTTGTTCACTGTTCTGTCACCGTCACCTCTTATTTAACCCCTCTCTTTCTAACCCATTATTTAATCGAAACATGATATACATAATGTATATACATAAGACAAATATATTTACAGAGTTTTGCTACTGTAAGCACTGCAACGTATCTGTATGAAATGTAAAAATAATTTAGAAGCCTTTTACCTAGAGCAATTATTACTATGACTGTGTATTTAAATATAATAAAAAAAATGTGCATTGTGTTTTAGATAATCTTTTGTCAAGTGGTTGTTTTTCTTAATGCCCTGCTATGGAGTCACATTTTATTATAATCATCCTTGTAACTACAGGAGTGGATGTGCAGTGCCTCTGGAATAACCTGCAGTAAATAATTAACACACCAGCATGCATTTTCTAAAAATTACAGTGCCATGAAGCTCCTATGTGGAATGTATTATGAATATGTTATAGGTGCTAAAATATGCATGCTCACATCTTGGTTTAAGGATCCTATGGTGCACAATAATTTCTGGGCACTTTAAAGCCCGTATTCACAGGTGACGGATTGAAAGTTCACAAAGTGCATCGTTGGATGTAGGAGGGAAATGTGGCAAACATCCTGGTATCGCAGCCTCTGCTGATATGGATGATGTAACATGCAGTATATCTACAAGATGTGACCATAAAGGCACAAGGGCACTACAGACCTGAGATTATTTATTATATCATTATTATATTAGCTATCTATTTGGTTGTAAATGTAGTTTGTTAATAGTTAATTTAAACTCCATTGTGATCATGCTATTAGTAAAGAATTGTGCCTTTTTTCATAACACTAGAGAACATGTGAGAAAATTGTGGACTTTATCCCTCTGATTATAAAATACTGTATGTCTTCTCTATCGCTTTAAATTCCGACAACAAAACATTATCTTGTTATAGTTTGTTATTACAAATCAAACTCTGGCATCATAGGATAAATACACAGTTGCACAGTTGTGCTTCTGCACAACACTTTTGTCTTCCACTGCTTTCCTGTTTGTTTACCCTGGAGAGTAAACATGGTGGCTGTCACACGCTGAGTGACATGAGCGTCCCTTATGCTGTGGCTAACCCCCAGACCAAAACCCTGTGGATTTCTATTAATAGTCTCATCTGGTCACACTTGCCAGGTAAAATCCCAATTCTTTCTATTTCAATACATACATAAACTGTTGTAAGAAAAGTCATATATATATATAGTATCTGTTTTACCAATCATTTCCATTTTGTGCCATTGTTGTTCACTTTTGACAAGTATCTGAGATGCCCAGCTTAGATATTATGATTAATTATACAGAATTGGATTTTACTGAGAAGATTTAGAGCTGTCTGGCTTGGCAGGGGTTAGATAAACTCCAAATCCTTGTTTAGTTTACAGTCTGGACAAGCCCACAGCATGGTGCAACGCTGACACCTACCTGTGGACATGAAGGACATTGCACAAACATACACCCAAAATACGAAGTCTTACTCTTTGTATTTCCCACCTTCTATTAGCATAACCATAATGATCCCTTATAATGTAGAAAGTAAAACTTAGGCTAATGGTGTACATGTATATTCGCCCATGATCCTGCATGCAAAGTGAAATATATCCAACCTCACCCACCACTTCAAATCTAAACCCAGAGGAGTCCAATCTCATAAACGGGACATTAACAGATTATGATGATGGTCCAGGACACCCCGCTGAGGGAATTATTATTGCTCATACAATGGCATTCCATCCAAATCTACTTTGGGACGATGGATGTAAAAGGGGTCGGGGAGCTGAACGTTTTGACCACTTTTGGATGAAAAATGATCGAAGCACTTTTTTAACAGGCAGTGGGGCGTCTGGGAAAGAAGAACCTCTGTTGTTGGAGGAGAGTGAGCATCTGCACGTCCACATTATGATGATGAATGAGGGCCACAAGTTAATGAGTCTGACATAGTGCACTTATCTATTCCTCTGTGTCACAGTGTGAGTCATTATGCCCTGATGGGAATGAAACGTTCTTGCTGATACCGAGAAAATACATTTACATAGCAGTAAAACAGAGAGACACATTAATTTGAATAGAAACTTTACTTCTCACTTGAGGGATACCTTTTACAAACACATTGTACATAATGTACACAATTGATTTGGGTTCTCTTACTTGGAACAAACTTGTAAATAACTGGAAAACTGCTTCTATTAGTGTAAAGGGGTGGACACATTACTGTGTTTTCTCTTCCCATTTTGTTCTAAAGCCAAGTTCAGAGTCTATATACTCATTTTTGGTGGAGGGCCCCCAGGGGAGCTCTTAAAGAACTCCCTGACCTCAAAATGGGAGCCAGTATGATGATGATTATCATGTCTAAACCACACAGATGAAACAAAAACAAAACACTCACCAATAGTCTTCACAGTAGGCGAGATTAGAGAGGCAATGCAAAGGCCACTGGCCCTAAATAAGGAACAGTATGTGAAGATACTGTATATAGGAGGAAGTAGGCTACAGTACACATGGAGACCACTGGGAGGGCAGTCATGTTGAGCAGGCCTGTCCCAGCAATGTGCCCGGGACATGATCTAAGTGGGACTGCTCATGGATCTACTGGAGGTGTTTGCCTGGTCCGGCCGAGCCCCAAACACAGATGTATTCCCAAAACCAGGTTAGCCGCTGTCACACGCACAGTGGAACTGACAACTGGCACAATGTGCGTTAGTCAGTGGCTTACCTGATTTTAGACCTCAGATACTGTACTGATAATAACCATGAGCGCACACCATCTGTGGAGTAACACAGACAAAGGCTGTGTAATAAAACTATAAATCACACATAATCAACACGAAGAGTGATTAGATCATTTTGAAAACAGTGTTATTTAGGCCTAAATTAATGCACACAACACAAAATTATATAACAATTCTATTAAATCGACAGATCGCTTAAATGCTCTGCTGTCCAAAGTGTACTACAGAACAGGACTTGGCTTCCAGTTCACGATGTACAGTATGTATCTGGCTACCGAAATTTATTGACATACTTTCAATTTCATTTGTCATGAAAAAGTTACAGACATAACAATTACATCCGGCAACTGTAAATAAATGTGCAGAGAAATTGGATCTAACAATATGTTGGATGTGGCCTATTCATCCACAGCATACAGAATAAAGAATAGTGGCAGATAAAGGGAGCGACTTACCAAACCCAAGTTTTCTTTTGTATTAATTTTAAAAGGAAAAATATTTCATTTTCACCGGCAGGCGAAACTGGGCATCCTATCCAAACATCCACATTGTTTTTTCTCTAAAATAAATCACTGTGCATGGTTAAAGTTAGGTGCATTTTGAGTGATATAGTATACACCGACGCAGAAGTTCAGATCACTTGCACTACCCCATACCCTGCCCACTCCCCTGCATCTGCAACCCGACCTGGTTATGCAAATTACATAGGAAGTGGCATTACGCACAGCCAATGAGCTTCCGAGTTGAGCTTGAGCGACCCGCCTACTATAGATAAACGACAAATAGCCCTCTCCTGAAGGTGGGTTTTATGAGGCCAGCAGGTTCAGTTGACTTTGGGAGTTATAGTTGGGGTGCGGCGCGTTCAGTTCTGCACGTCGTACATTAGGAATAAACCATTATCTTGTTGACAGTTTCCGGTCCTGGCCGATTATTTTTTGCAAACATCAATGCGACACAGGTGTCTTTAGCCTTAAATAGACGTCATGTGATACGACAGCTGCTGCTGGAGGTGGATAAGTGTGCTTTAAGCCGGTTTGACGAAGGTCGGCCCTACCCCTACAGTGTGAAGTGGTTGAACTCGGCTTACTTGTGTACAGTGTTGCCATGAGCAGAGTGTGGCTGTGCACGTACCAAGGATGCAGCATGACAGTCTGATCTGATGACGAGGAGGAGGAGGAGGATGATGATGATGATGATGAACACTCAATTATTAACGGAGTTTAGGACACCCTCATTAACAAACTGTACAGCATCAAATCGATTTCAAATTACAGTTTATTTATTTATTTTTAATTATTTATATGAAAAAAAGCTGGGTGCATGTTGAACTTCAATACAGAATATTACCCGTTTAAATACACAGCAGTTAAAACACAGCAAATAGGGATACCATAGCTGTTATGATCAACAATGATTTTTGTCCAAATTAATTATAACAAAATGGTCATTTTGTAGATATGTGCAAAATTATTTCACTTAATCTAACTAACCCTCTTTTAAACGTCTCAGCTAGAACATAATGTTCTTTCCTTGTTTCTTGGATAATATCAAACAACCTTTTGGGGTTTAGGTAGGCCTTTACACTAAAGCTGACTGCTTTTGACTGTCCAAACCCTGTCGGATTATTCACAGCCAGGATACACATAACCCCATGACATGAAGTAGCAAATCAGGATTACATTGTATTATGTAACAGCTGATTTTGCAAAGTTAGAGCGACCACTGGGGAGCGACAGTGGTACACTTGTTTACTGTCTACTGTGTGCTGTGTTGGCTGCTTGTGGTTTGTGACAGCCGTAATGGTTCCAGTTAGACCCCCCTGGCTGATTTAATAAGATTTTTCAGACTTTTTAAAAAAATATTTGTATTGGTATAGAGTAAGGACACTGAATGTAAAATATAACCATTCCAAAATTAAAAAATAAATGCATTATTTAACACGTTCATATTTTATCATCAACACATTCGTCTCAGTGTTACTTTTTTCAAACAGTATACTCCTTCACACTAGATTGGTCACTATGCATTAATTAGTGTGATGTGTGTTTTGAATTATATAGCCTACTTATGAACTGAACTATAGGTTATATACTGAAATTAAACCTGATGTAGGTGGAATGTTAAGATAAGATAAGATGAACCTATATTAATCCCTGAAGGGAAATTCAATTTTTTCACTCTGTTGTTAATTTATACACAGTACACACAGACCTGAAATACATACATGCACAAACAGGACCTATATACATGCATTAATGGAGAGATGTCAGAGTGAGGGGGCTGCTCCTGACAGGCGCCCCGAGCAGTTGGGGGTTTGGTGCTTTGCTCAGGGACACCTCGGCAGTGCCCAAGAGGTAAACTGGCACCTCTCCAGCTACCAGTTCACATACAGTTTTTTGGTCCATGTTGGCACTTGAACCGGTGACCCTTTGATTCCCAAGCCAACTCCCTACAGACTGAGCTACTGCTGCCCCAAAATGGGGCAAAATCACTGGGCAAAAACACATAATAACCTTTCAACATATTGTATTTCAAGTCATCTTTGAGAAAACTAGACTTCACTAGGCTTTAACAAATCTAGTCACTGACTGGAGACTGACCAATCACAGGTCATTTTAGAGGGATTTGCTGTTTATTCAACGGAGGAGCTGTCAATCACTCGCAAACTCTGATCAGACAGTCAAACTGAGCGCTGATCAAATATGAATCAATATTCTGTTACTGTAATGACTATTTCTGGCCTCAAATGTTTTCAGAAACATCTTGTAGTTACTGTTTAGTTGTAAAATGAGAAACCTTGCTCTGGCTGGTGGGCGGTGCTTGGTATTTCCTCAACAGGTCTCAACATGACTGCCAGGTCACAAACTTTCTCATTTTACAGCACAGCTGCACACTACAAGATGTTTCTGAAAATATTAAAGGAGAGAAATAGGCATTACAGTAACAGAATGTTGATTTGTATTTGATCAGCGCTGCCTAGTTTGACTGTTTGATCAGAGTTTGTGAGTGATTGACAGCTGCTCAGAGACAGCAGGCTACAGCTCGGCTCTGATTGGTTGTTTTCCTCCGATCTGTGAAATCTTGCAGATACCATTAGGAGCACCGGAGGACACAGAGGCACATGAATTTTTTTCAGATTACCTGTCTCATGCACTACTGTCAGGATATAGTAACTTTAAAAAAATCATATTTGCTCTATTTCTACCCACTGCAGCTTTAATTAATGTGACCTATATGGAAGTATATACTAAAACTGAGGCCTGTCAGCTATGAGACGTGGCTACCATCATTTAAATCCTGTCTGTTTTCTATTGTGCTTGTTTGCAACTGCTCTAATACACAGTGTGGGCATTTAAAGTCACATTCAGTATTTTTTCCGACCATATTAATAAGCATATATAATTGATGTGTGAAGTAGCCTAGGCTTCTGTGTAGAAAATCAATAAGTGGCCTTTATTATTTTAAATACTGTCCTGTTCTATAACTCTAAAAATAGCACCACCAAACATATATTTGTTAAGTCTCTGATTCATGTGTAAGATACCAATCTATAACGTGAGTGAACGTACTCTAATTGATATAATACTGAAGTTAGTCACGTGTAGTGCAGCACTGACCTCTGATAAATGAGTACTGTCCCTTTAAGAGTCACATTCGCTTGGTCGAGTGCACTCTGCCATTTCCGTCTGCAGCCAGCCGGCGGTGTCACTCAACAACCGTGGAGACTTCAAATCACTTCAAATAACACCTCACACTGCTGTATAGGGTAGGTTTGAAATTGCTATTTAATATTTGTGCAGGACACTGCAGTTATGGGAGTTAAACCATGAATTTGTCTGAATTCCCCCACACATTGAGCGTTGTTGGTGCAGACTCCGAAGGAGCTTGTAGTTGACGTTCGCTAAATTTAGCTATTCTGAGGCTAGCTAACACGCTCCACGGAAGCTAATGTTACTAGCTAGCGTCATTTGTTCATTAAGAACAGCGTTACACGTTAGTCTCATATTCGTGTCAGTGCATATCTGTACTGTATATATCTACGTAAACGCTGTGTGTATATTTTATCCGAGCCATAGAGGAAGAACTCTGTTTGGTGCTGAGCTTTCCTCTTTGTTTACAAATGTAGCCGTAGCATAGTCTGCTGCCAGCTAGCAAGCTAATGTTAGGTAACGTTAAACGTTTCATGATTGTCTGCAAACAATAAAAGTAAGTTACTAAATGCGGTTGATTTAAACGTTTCTAGTAGTTTCTTAACCACGTTCGAGTTCCTGAATATCACTCCTGGTTAGTAAGAAAATATTGCTTGATTTCATTTGTCGGCTCACTTCAACGATAGTCATTATAGTACTACTACTACTACTACTACTACTACTACTACTACTACTACATCCCATACACCAAGAACACATGTTTATGCTTTTCCCTCTTTACTCAGTGACTCAGGCAAAAAATATTACCTTGTCATTCCATAAAGTTGGTTGAATATTTTTCGTTCATCCCGTCCTTTAAACTGTCAATAGACTGGCTTAAATGTTACCAATACACTTAAATCTGAGTGAGTCTGTCAGACCAGTTGTGTCACAATCATTCACATGTATTGTGTACACAAGAAAAATCCAGACAGTATCTGTTATTTAAACACTATGCAATTCTGGTCTATTTTCTAAGAATTCCTGTAGAGAAATTGCTCAGCTGTTTTTCTGATGGTCAGCCATGGATGACGATGACAGCCAAGATGAGCTGATCAACCGCAGTTCGTCCCACAGCAAAGGAAAAAGAGCTGCGCTGTGGGCCATCTCAGGTAGCTTGCCTAACATGTGTATTATATATATGATCATGACTTGATGAATGAATGAGGACATGTTTTTCAACAAGTTACATTTCCTTCCATAAGAGTACAGTACCAAACATATCGAAATGCTCTTAATACCTAATGCATTTGTGTTCCTCTTAGATGACTCAGATAATGTTGAAGAGGAGTCTGAGGAGGGAGAATCTGACAGTGGGGAGGAAGAAGAGGAGGGTCACCTAGATGGAGAGGACGATGATGATGATGAGGAAGAGGAGGAGGAAGAAGAAGAAGGGAATGAAGAGGACGATGGTATGAGTGATGGACTTTGACAAGACTATCATATAATTGTTCTTTGCTTAACCTGTTCAAGGTTTATGTAAGTAGAAAATGCACTAGCTGTTCTGATTAATTCAACCTACACAATATTGAATTTTTTTTTTAACTTAATAAGCCTTAAGGCCCTGACACATCAAGCCAACAGTTGGTCTTTGGACAGTTTGGGACCGTCAGTGAGTGTCTGTCTAGTTTTTGCTGTGTGTCTTTTGGCTATAGTTTGCCTGTGTTGGAGGGCTTTTTAAGCTGATTCAACATGTTGAATTGACGGCAAAGAGAGAAATCACTCTGATTGGCCGTTCAGTTTAAGTAGATCGGTGTACAGGAAGAGGAACAGAAGTGCAGAAAGCAAGTTAACAAGTAAAGTCAAGAGGGCACACATAGATTGCTCTTCTCGTTTTTCATCTTCATCTCATCTGATCATTCCAGTACACACGTGGTGAGTGAGAGTGGTGGGGAAATGGTTGGTAAACAGCCTTTTGTTTAGTCTTCCGTTTTTTCTTTTTGAGTGACGAATACAGACTACTGCCGCCTGCTGGTGTGGAGAGTAATTTCATCTGACGCAGGTGCAGAACATATGTGCTAACTGGCCTTTGATGTCGGCTTGGTGTGTCTGTGCCTTTAGTTTTCCTGTAAAATGGAAAGAAAAAAAATAAGCTTCTGTACATCGATTTCTACCCACTGTTATCAGATGAGGAAGAGGAGGAAGATGCTAAGACTGAGGGTGGAGTTTTTGGGGGAACCTCTATTGACCTTACGGGGATGAGCTCGGATGAGGACACAGAGAGGTGTCCCATCTGCCTTAACTCATTCAGCAGCCAGCCTGTTGCAACACCAGAGAACTGCGAGCACTACTTCTGTCTCGACTGCATCCTTGCATGGGCCAAGGTGAGTGTGACTTAATATTGTATGAACCCAAGGAGAAAACACTTTGTTAGAGAGCACCTTATATCCTGTGATTATTAGGAATTACTCTGCATTAGAGAAGCATCTGTGGTAGAGGAAGCTGGAAGCTGACTGGCTGATTGATAACATTTTTGTTCTCCACTAGAATGCAAACTCGTGTCCTGTAGACCGTATTGCCTTCAACAGCATATACCTAAGGAAATGTTATGGAGGCAAAGTAAAGAAAATGGTGAGTGCTTTCAGTCTTTGGTAGCACAACTTGTGGAACGTGTTAACTCAGGTAGCTGTATATATATGTTTACATTGTGTAGGCTAATTGTTTATGTGGGGTTTTTGTGATGTCTGCTTCATTCAGATCACAGTTCAAAAGCCTGTGAAGGAAGGGGTAGAGGAAACAGTTGATCTGGACCTGGAGCAGACCAACTGTGAGGTGTGTGGGGGTAGCGATCGTGAGGACCGCCTTTTGCTCTGCGATGGTTGTGATGCTGGGTGAGATAGATATTATTATCATACTTAACGATTTCTTAGTGCGTTGAAAGTAAGCATTTGCTTTTCTACAGCCTGTTGTTGGATTTCTTATCGGAGAAATTTAAGCTTTTTTGCTCCACAGGTATCACATGGAGTGTCTCACACCACCTCTTGACTCTGTTCCTGTAGAGGAGTGGTTCTGCCCCGAGTGTGAAGCCAGCAATCGTCACTTACGTAAGCCTTGAAGTTATTTGCCTTCCTAAATTTATACTTTCTCAAACAATATTTTGAAATTTATAGTCCTATCTAATGATTCCAACTTGCAATATGCAATATTGAATATATTTCAGTGAATTAATGCTCTTAAAAAATGTGACGATAGTACATTTTATATTTTTATTTTATTGTTTATTATTTTACTTAGAACTAGGGCTGCACAATTAATCAAATATTAATTGTGATCACAATTTTGGCTTCCCACAAACATAATCAACTGCGATATTGACATGCATGCACCGCTCATAGAAAACTGCTGCATAAATCAAATGCTTCCTAAAATAACAGCAAGAGACGCACCGTTGATCAGCAGCCGATTGAAGGAGATGTTTTCACAGCAATATACAGTAAAATAGATATTAGAGAGAAGTATGACCTGTTTAACTTCTTAACATTAGCTCTAAGCAGATTATAATATATAACTAGAACTACTAATACCAAGATTTTTGAATTTTTAAAAAATTATTAAAGATAGAATAACATGCAGTATTTTTATATTCATTTGGAATATGTCTTTTTATCCAAATAACCACTTTAGATGACAATAACAAAGTGAAAGGATAACATTTGGAGTTTTTGGTGGTTGGAATATAGCACAACATGAAAGTGAAAACAGTGCTCTATGTATTTAAATGTGAAATTGCAATGATAATATTTTGTCCCTAAAATCAATGGATAATTGTGATAAATAATTGTAATGTCAATACTGATCAAAATAATTGTGATTATCATTTAGGCCATAATTGTGCAGCCCTACTCATAGACATGTTTATTATATTACATGAGGCCATATTCAAGAATTGTTTGTACTCATTAGCATCTTTTCAGAAGTGAGATGTTTAAATCTTCTTGACTCAGGGGGTTCAGCTGAAGAAATTAGTGACACAGAGAGCCTACCGTCTACTGCCCATCCTGCCACCAGTCGCTCCCAGTCCGGTGCTGCAGGTCCCACCAGAGCTATCGCCCGAACTCAGCAGAGCGAGAGGGTCCGAGCTAATGTCAACCGACATCGCATCTCACAGGCACGCTCATCACAGGTTTGGCATGAGGCGTGACGCTTCAGTCTTGGCTTACTTTATAACTAACTTCAGCAGCATATGTGCAGGCTGGATCTTGCAGAAATGTCTTGATGTTCCTCAAAGTTTGTTGTTGTGCAGATTACATTTACTGATGTTTTTTTGTGACTCATTGAGTTGTGCATTTGAGTAATGTACTTTAGTGCTGCTGACAGCACAAATGATGGCATGTGTTTTTGACATTTGTTGTATTTGGGTGGTGATTGAAATGCTTGTGTTAAGGAGCAGTGCATGTGTTTGGGAGTTGTAGTCTGTGAAAGCGAACCAATGGAGTAATGCAAACCTTTTCTTACTAGTTGGCTCCCACATATCTAATTCAGTCTACATGGCTGGATGAGACAATTAATGCAGTGGTTTCTGGGCTCAACACGGCTGTGTATGTACGGGACTTCACACCTCGTGTCCCATCTGGCCGCAGGCGCAAGACTGGTAAGTAAGCACGCACATACAAGTACAAAACAGTTTTCAGATAACGTTAACATAATCACAAGAATACGTGTAGATGTACACATACAAACACACGTATGTACAGATGTAGTGGAAGGAAAAGCAGTTGATAACTGTGAGGCCAAAGTCGTGATGTGTTTCTGATGATGGATAACGTTTATGATTGAACAGGAAAGCGCAGAAAGGTCAGAAGAAAGAAGACATCTTCTGTTAAGGGTAAAAATGGTAAAGCATCAAGTACAGGAGTCAAGAGGAGGAAACGGAGAGTCAAGAGGACTAAGTCCAGAAAAAAGCTGGTGAGTGTGTTATCAGCATCACACTGAATAATTAACTTTTAATTAATTCTTACAATACTTTTTATTTATTTTTTATTTCTCATATAGTCATAAGATGGTTTTCTCTCTAGATAAACTCTAAACCTATGTTTTTTCTAGATGTTGAAAAAGGCTGCCACTCCTCGAAGCCGTATTGCTAATAATCTCAGAATTGTAAAGGACAAGAAGAGCTCTTCGCTTCCTACAGTGTATCGGCCAGCAGAGCACACGCTAAGCAGCATGCGCGCCGACATAGGTGCAGCATCCCTCTCTATCTATGGAGACCCATTTGACCTGGATCCATTTGTGGATCGGTAAGGAGACTTGTGCATCTTACAGTGCCGAATGCCATTTGAAAGATAGAATTTTAAGGAATATTTACCGTTTTTTTTGTATGTAAAGCAGAAAGGGGGAACAACACCACGGGATGGGTTGTGCACTTTCCAGGTAATCAAGATAATTTTTTTAGCTGAGAGGCATAGCATCAAGAAAAAAATTGTAGGAGATGAGCATGAGTGCCTCAATTTTCTCAGCAAACATAATACATGACAAACAGGAAAATATGCATGTAGGTTAATTAAATGTATATGGGTAGCCTACTGCTGCTGCTCTAAGTTAAAATCTGGCAGCATTAATGTGCCAGAGGATTTGAGTCCTTGGATGATGACAGCATTTTCACAGCTTGGAGGCATAACAGTACTGTACTGTGATGTTGTTCCCCTGCTTTACATACTAAATATTTTTTTTCTCATCTTATTCACATTTTTGTTATTGAGATGATCCAAAAGTAATGGAAAGTCATCACATACTTTTATATTGTGATACTTGGATTAGGTTACTGATATCAGTGATTGTATCAGATTAAATTGTTAAAGTAACCCTGTGTATATGTTATTGTTTGTGTTTGTAAGTAGCTAAGTATATAGAGTGTTCATTTATTAAGCAAGTTGTGTCTTACGGTTTTAATTTGACCAGTGAGGAAGAAGTGCAGCAGGCCCACGTCACATCGCTGTTAGAGGCCAAGAGACGAGGGATCTCTCGCTCTGCTCTCCGCTCTCACCAGCCGGTAGCTCGACCAGTCACTGCAAGTCTTTCCAGGTAGCATCTACTTTTTCCCATGAAGTTTAGGGTTGGTTATCCGGAACAGTTTCTGAGTTAAAACTCCATATTTATAGCTAACTAACATGTTTCTGCTGTGATCATGATGGTCTCTAGCTTGATGGATACTAAAGAAATATGATTGATCTAATCAAAGGTTTGCTTTGCTGTCCCAGGAGAGGTCTGGATGTGCCCCAGTCAGGGGTTGTCGTGGAGGCGGCTCCTGTGCCCGACCTCCTGGGCAGCATCTTATCGGGACAGAGCGTCCTCTTGATGGACAGCTCTGATGTTGTTATTAATCGGGATGGTTCCCTTAAAGCTACAAAGCCAAGTAAGTGTTTGTGCCACATTGTTAAACACAAAGTCTAAACACAGTGAGATTTAATTAAATGTGCTGTAGCGGTTTGATTTTAGACACCTGGTGGTTTGGAGAGGCAGACAGAGGACAAGGAATCAGACTTAATCTTACCTCAGAATAATTGATGCTTTTGAAATGGAGCCCAAAGAGAGCTTTTGAATATCAGACAACGTCAAATTAAGTTGAACCTGAGCGCTTTATGTAAAATGTACGTACAGTTGGTGAATATCAAACTTTATACTATACTGTTTTTATATATATACAGTATATTGTGTGTCTTTATACTATATTGTGTTCTCCCACGTGTGCAGTGAGTTATTCCTCACTCATTCTCAGCTGATCACCATTTCCATTTTCTGCCCAACACTGAGACATGTTTTTCTGATTTATTACTGTGACCAGTATGCAATGTGTAAATCAGTGTAATCTGTCAAGCAATGCATTATAACATAATTATTGCACTCTTAATGTGTGTTTATAGTTTGTGAATTGTTTGTGTTACAGTGATGCCATCCGCATTAAACCCAGGTAGCAGTAGTAGCTCAGGAGACACCAGCACCCAGATCAGCCCAGTGATGTCACCTAGCCCAGGAGACAGTTCTCCATCTCTCCCCTACAACGGAGACCTACCAGGGTCCTCCCATAGCTCTATGAACCGACCTTTCTCCCAGAGCTCTTCTCGCTTACACCCCTACATGCCCTCCTCAGCCAGCCACACCCGACCATCTTCCCATTCTGATTTACCACCGCGAGGTCATCCACGTTTGCCGCCACCCCATCCAGTCAGACCCACATCGCACCCTCCTGCTCACTGGAGAACCGATGGAGTTAGTTCACCCAGCCCCTCCTCATCCACCCTGGATGTGAGCTCCAAAAGCAAGGGAGTGGCCTCATCACAGTCCCAACCTAAAAAAGCTCCTCCAAAGCCCATGTGGGTAGATGTGTCAGTGCTTCCTAGGATACCAAAAATAAAAAGGGAGAGCAGTGGTGTTACAAATGATGGTGGTAGTCAAGGTGGCAGCAGCAGCAGTAGTAGTAGTAGTAGTAGTAGTAGTAGTAGTAGTAGTAGGGGAAATAGTAGTAATTCTAGTAATGGTTATGGTGTGCCAGAAACGGGCATGAACAGCCTCGCTGGGGAGAAGGGAAGGCAGCAAAGTGTAGACCAGCAGAAGGGCAGGACTGACGGTCAGACACAGAGGCCTGACAGAGCCGGCTCGTCCTCAGCCTTCTCCAACTCATTTTCATCCTCTTCCTCCTCCACTGGCTCTTCCGCCAACCATCCAT
Source organism: Pterois miles (assembly GCA_947000775.1). Classification (NCBI taxonomy): domain Eukaryota; kingdom Metazoa; phylum Chordata; class Actinopteri; order Perciformes; family Scorpaenidae; genus Pterois; species Pterois miles. Next base: position 10,914,530 of record CAMQGK010000144.1, on the reverse strand, counting down.
GTTATTCCTCATCTTCCTCATCTTCATCATCGGTGAGCTTCCGCATTAATGCCAGTGGGAACTCCTGGCAGTCAAGGCGGCTAAGCAGCTCGGTGTCTTCTGCTGCTGCTGGAGGCAACATGCCGGCACCCCAGAGAGAAAAGGAAGATGATGCAAAAAAGAGACAGCTACACAGGGATAAGCAGATGCTGCTGGCATCGCGTACGCTGGCCAATAAGGAACAAGAGAGAAATGATATCTATGACCCCTTTGATCCCACTCTATCAGACTCGAGCAGTTCGGACAATGAAGCTGAGAGCCTGGATGGTAGCTCCCGACTTGCCACACGTGAGGAGAAGGCTCTGAGTTCAGGAAACAAGCAGGGTGTAATGCAAAGGAAGCAGGACCTGGTTCCTGTGAAAACTGAAACACAAGAGACTGAAGTATCACATGAAGAACCAAGGAGAGCTAGTGTTCAGGAATCCACATCACGGGAGCTCAAGTTCTTAGAGGAATATGTCAAGATAGAAAAAGAATCTAGATTAAGAGACACTGTCGCTGAGAAACAAACATTATTGCTTTCCTTGAAAGTTAAGAAAGAGCCAGGTTTAGATGATGTAGGGGAAGTTGAAAGGTTTGGTCACAGTGTAAAAAGTTTGAAGTTGGAGACAGGAGACACCACGCCACCTGTTCAACACAGCCTGGATCTTTTAAAGACTGAGAGAGAGACTCTAGGGGAGGAGAGAGGACAGAGCGTTGGAGCTTCCCATGACTGTAAGAACGACTCATCAGCATCAAGCTCTGCTCCCACCAAGAAGAAGAAAAATCCAGAAACTACTTCAGAATCCAAGTCCTCTCCCAAGTCAAGAGATTTGGACCATAAGAAGAAGACCCTCCAAGCCTCAAAGGAGAGACGCTCTAGCAGTCCAGAGACCGACAGAGGCAGGAAAGGAGACCATCATGGCTCAGGCCAGGGAGGCCGTCAGAAAGAAAAGAACGACAGAGAAAGGAGTTCCAGGCGGTCAAGGTCCAGAGAGAGGAGGAGGGCACACTCAACCTCAGAAAGCTCTCCGTCCCATTCCCCTGATTGGACTCGCAGAAAGAGACGGCGATCCCCATCCAAAGAGAGGAGGCGATCTAGGTAAACGTGTAATAGTTTGTTCAGTATTCCTGGTAGCAACTATTTTGTAACCATCTGTTTGACATTAAGACCTCTATTGAGGACCAACTACTTCTCTTAAGGGTTTTGTCAGTTCAATTCAGTGCAGTTCAAAGTGGCTTTATAGCCATGAAAGTTTCCAAAAAAAACAGTGCTGCTAAAGCATCAAAATACAATAGTACACAATAATGTTAATAAGAATATTAGCACAACATTATTACAACATTACAATTGTTTTATATTAATGAGACTCTGTCTCTCAATGTTGATTTCAGGTCTGGTTCCAGCTCTAGCAGCAAAGAGCATTCAAGGAGGAAGAAGCATAAACAAAGGAGTAAGGAAGGAAATGATGGTAGAGAGCGAGACTGCGATAGAAGACGGGTGTCAAAGGACAAGAGACACGGTCGGTCCCACTCAAAATCACGTTCCAGATCCAGATCAAAGGAGCATAAACGTGGTCGATCTCGCTCAAAATCACGTTCCAGATCTAGATCGAAGGACCATAAACGTGATCATTCTCGCTCAAAATCACGGTCCAGATCCAGGGAAAGGAGGAAAGACCACACACGATTGCCACAATTGTCTCTATCCTCCAGAGACAAGGTGGAGTCACGGTCAAAAGACAACAGGAGATGCAGGTCTCGGTCCAGCTCAAGAGAGAAAAGGAAAGAAGAAGGATCTTCATTGAAGAGTTTTCAGAAAACCTCAGGGTCCTGTGTTTCATCCTCTAAGGACACAAAACAGTTACAGGGCAAGAAAAAAGAGAAGGATATCACTCGAAGCTCCCTAAAAGAAGAAAAAGCTGCCACGGTGAACAAACAGAAGACTTCCTCCTCTACTGACGCTTCGAACGAAAGACAGAAAGGCAAAGACCTCAGGGCAGAGGAACAGGCCACAACAGCAGAAATGATGAAAGAGATGAAGGTTGGAAAAGAAATTAAGAAAGAAAAACAACCATCTCTTGACATGTTTGAAGATTCATTTTGTCTTACTAAACCAATTAAGAAAGAAGAAACTGACATTAATGCTTTCATGGTAACCAAAAGCATAGACGAAGACAGCATCAAGAAGGAAACGTCTGAAATCAAGACGGAGACGTTTGAAATCAAGACGGAGACTTGTGAAATCAAGACGGAGACTTGTGAAATCAAGACAGAGACTTGTGAATTCCCCATAATTAAATCCGAGCCAGCTTCCCCAGAATCCTGCCACCTACCCTCTGCCACCTCATTTTCTACATTGACCACACCTGTTACAGCAGACAGTCTCCAGGACACAGTCTCTCAGTCTCAGCCAGAGGTGATGGCGTCCAGAGAACAACCAGACACTGTTGGGCTGACTGTCCCTGTAAAGCAGGAAGTTCAGCAACCCTCAGACTCTGATGATGACTTTAATGTTGACGTGATGCTAGACAACCTGGATTATGTGAAGCCTGAACGCATTGAAGAAAGCGCTGCACCTGTCAAACAAGAGGGGGAAGTAGAAGAGAAGACTGAACAGGTGTTGACTGCAGTGGGAGCAAAATCCAAGACTCAAGTGAAGAGGGTCACGTGGAATATACAGGAGCCTGAGGGGCCGCAACCACAGAAATCTGCTAGCAGTAAGTGGAGCTGCTGGATTCATGCTGCACATCAGTTTTTGCTCGCTGACAATAAAAACACTTAAGATATAAAAGTGATTCAAAATCAAGTTTCATACACAATTTTTTTATTTTAAAGTTTTTCTTACACGCACACTGGTAACTGTTAATTTTGATATTTTGTGTTGCTTGCAAGGACAAAAATTGTATTTTGTATCTGTCTCTCAGCTAAATGCTTTCTGATTTCTTTCTTGCACAGAGCTGTCCCTTTACAAACTGAAACTGAAGCAGGAAGGAGCTCGCAGACCTCCATCAACCAGTCAGGTAGGACAGAGTCACTTGTTAACCTAATATTTCTAGCAACTAGTATTTTCATGCATCAGGGTGTTTAATATGATTAAATGACCAGGAGGTGGCGATGTTTATCTAGAAAGAGCAGATGTGTTGTCTGGGTGAAGTCACATGATCGAAACTAAAACTGATACTGAAGTATTTTCAGACAAAATGAAAGTAAAAGCCATCCTGAGGAAATCAAAACTCTTTTCTACACATTTGATGTTCCAGACTAAGTCCTTACCATATTTATCCTTACCAAGACTATTTAAGATTTTGGACTCTTGGTCAATTTAAAAAAAAAAAAAAAAAAGCAATTTGAATACACCCATATGCATTGGGGGAAATCATAATTGCCATTTTAACAGTTATTATTATTATCAATTAATTACAAAAATGATTAATCAAGAAAATAATCAATAGATGCAGCCCTAAATTATTTAATCTATTATATTTTATCCTTGTGATATCTTTTAGTGTAGTCATTTTCTTATCATGGTTCTCCCCGTGGTAGGGTGGGTTTTCTCCAGCTTCTCCGGTTTCCTCCCACAGTCAGACCCAGACATGCAGGTTATATGTTGACTATGTTGACTCTAAATTGCCTGTAGGTGTGAATGTGAGCATGACTGGTTGTCTGTCTCTGTGTGTCAGCCCTGTGATAGGCTGGCGACCTGTCCAGGGTGTACCCCGCCTTCGCCCAATGTCAGCTGGGATCAGCTCGGCTGAATAGAATGAGTGCTTACAGATAATGGATGACAGGATGTATTTTCTTATCCATATGATTTCTCTTTCACAGGACACCACTGGAGCTGTCAGTCACTCCTCCAAGAGAGATGCTGTTGATCCACTAAGTACCTCTAGATCTGATGGTGTACGAGGAGAGGCAGAGGAAGGGGATTTGTCAAGGAAAGACCAGGTGAATCTCTCATGTTGTCTTTGGTTTGAAACAAATATTTTAACTCCTCCTACTCTGAGAATATTTGTGGAAACTACATCATGACATTTGTGATATTTTGCTCTGTCGTCAGTATTTGAAGAAGCTGCACATGCAGGAGAGAGCAATAGAAGAGGTGAAGCTCGCCATTAAGCCTTTCTACCAGAGGAGGGACATCAACAAGGATGAATATAAAGAGATTCTACGCAAAGCCGTCCAGAAGGTGGGTTCAAAATATTGCAGAAAGATACTGCAAGGTTTGTCGCTGACCAACAACTTAAAGCCCTAATAGTAATAAACTCTCAGGTCATCGGTTGAATGAGTGAGTGTTTCCTGGGAATTTATATGTAATTGTCTTGTGTTCCTGGTCACCAGGTGTGCCACAGCAAGAGTGGGGAGATCAACCCAGTGAAGGTGGGCAATCTGGTCAAGGCATACGTGGACAAATACAAACACGCTAGGAAACACAAGAAAGGAGAGGACTTAGGGCAGGCACAGGAGGCTGAGGCCATGAGAACCTCTGATAGCTCATGAGGAGGTGTGAATTACAGGCAAGGACAGTCACACCCACTGCAAACACTTATTCATATGTTTTACTTTGTGTCTGACCGCTGGGTGTGAACTCAAACTCTCTGACAAACTAATCAGTTAACTAAGATTCACTCGAAGCTTCAAGATGGAACATTTGAGGACAAACATTTTTTGTTTATCACTTGAACTGCACCTGTGGATGTCTTGCGCTTGGACTGTCACTGGCAAGACCTGGTCTCTTTGTGTAGTCCAGCTTAGAAACTCAATGGGAGACCTCGAGTTTGTGCCTTAAAGAGGCAAATCTCTAAGACCCTCTCGTGGCGCGATAAATCGGGTCGCATTCTCCGCCGGGAGGATGCAGCGCAGGCTGTTGTGTTTGGTTGGAGTGAAGGGGTATTTATCGTGGCAGTTTGTCACATCAAGGAACAACACTGTTATGCAATTTTTGTAGAAACTTTATCAGTAGAGTAATTAAACAATTTTAGATTTGGTTGTAAATAATATAGATTTGATATATCCACTTATACTGTATGTTCATGTCATCTGTGTTGCCTGTTGCGAATGACTGACATAAATATAGAGTTTGTGTTTTGTATTTGAAAGCCTCCGTTATCTGTCTAATATCCATGTTTAATGCGTTAAATGTAGTCCAGCGTACTACAGCGTACTCCTCTCAAATAACAGCCTCTTCTTTTTTGGCACCTTGTATCTTTTGAATCTCAGCGTTATCTGTTTTTCTGTAACTAAAATGTAGAAATCCAGGTTTTAGAGAACCAGGTAATATTTTGTTTTTGTGCCTAACTAGTAAAAATAATAATAGTTACAAACACAGCATTTCCCTCAATAAAAGAAAGTAAATTTGTTTTTGGGCATTCTGTTTTTAAACAATAGAGGCTGCCGCCCCACCGTAGGGAGTATAGATTTTATTTTGGAGTGAAAAGGGTTATAATACAGACTCAGTGGCTGAGTTGCAGTCCCCATTATCTTGCAAAAGTGTCTATATCTTTTCACTGTCTTACCTGGTGCTCTCACATCTCCAAACATTTTAACATTTTTTTCTCTTTTTGTATTTAATGTTTATTAATACACGCTAAGCTAATTTCATTGGCATATATATATATATATATATATATATATATATATGTCCATATATCATAAAAAACAGTGGAACACAAGTTGCAGCATTTTCCAAGGTAGGTATGATAGAAGTAAACACAAGCGCTTTAGTTGGGAATCATTTCAGTGTACACCTGCAGTAATTGATTACAGCCTCATTATGACAGCTTTGTCCATGTGTCTTTAACCCTTACCCTTAGTAATATCCTTTATTACATTACTTTCTTTAACAGAATTGTTCATGAGAATATAATTCTGCGTGTCCACCATTGTGTTGTCTATTGTGTAAAGACAGATCAGGTGTGCAGTCGGACTTGCCTTGTACTTTGTTGTCACGTTTAATTTGGCTTTATAAAGCCAAGGACTAAGAGTGGATGAATCTACAAAAACAGGTGCTCATGTTTATCTGAATGTATTTTTCTTTTCTGCATTTACTTGATCAGACAGGCCAGGTGTTTCTAAGAGGGAACACAAATGATAATAAATCACTGATGATAAATAGGGTTTTGTCTCAGTTGAATTCAATTACTCGCTCATATTCTGTCCTGGTGTCATATTTTTGGTTTTGATATACTTTGTGGATTATAGTGATGGCACTTTTTTCTGCCAGTAATCACCTCCTACGTCCTGGTGTTACAGTTCAGATGGAGCCACCACAGACTGAAAGCAGCCATGTTGTAGTTATTTGTATTTTCTTTTTTTTTTTAACATCTTTGTCTTAATTTCTTTTAGGGTTATTATGGACAAACCTCAAGTTTTCAAATCCTAGTTTGTCTTTAGAAAAAGGCTCAATTTGTTGTTAAAGTTGTTTTAAATTGTGTTCTATTATACAGTATATTACTTCCCAGCATTTACAAATCAGCACAGTGGTAATGAACCTAATGAGTCCTCATTTAAGTTTAAATAGTTTATTTGAAATCTAAATAATACCAGTAAGGTTTATTTAGTATGAAAAGTGCAAAAAATGAACAGCAAAGTATAACAAAATCTGAAGTGCAAAACAAGTCCCCACAACATAGATGTGTATTGCAGTCAATTGCTGCAGGATGTGTAAAAAAAAAAAAAAAACTTCCACATACATTGTTTAACTTTCATCTGCATTTTACAAGCCATAAATATATGATCAAAAAGCAAAAACTTAACATGTTAAAGGATTTACCATCGTGTTGGGCATCATTTGGGTAAAACATACATAAATGAATTAAACCATACATTTCATTAAGAGATGATTTGACATTTACAGTAGTCCAAAAGAAGTTTATCATAAGACAAGGCCATTGGCCTTTGAGTTGAGTAATGTGAAAGTCCAGAAGTGGAGGAGTTCATTTGTACTTATGTAGTGATAAAATGTCAGTTTGTGACAAATGTGAACAGGAGATAATGTAAAGCAGGAGGCTGGAGTTACAGTTGATCCACAGGTCACCATTTTGGCTAGTTTTAAGTGAAGCTTTAGGTAAGAGGTGGTCCCGTAGGTAGTAGAAATGGTCCCCATCAGGAGAAAGTGAGAGATGATACATCAGATGTGAGGTAGAAAAGGTCAGCAGCTCGTGCCGGCTATTCGATTAAGGGCAGACCGAAGACAGAGCTGATTAGATCGTAGAGGCTGTTGTGTGAGATCTGTAGGCTGACGTTGGCGCTGTGGAGAGACGAGGCCCCCTCCATCTGGGCCATCTCATGAAAGTGTCGACAGATCAGAGGGACCACCTACAGGGGCAAAGTGACACATTGAGACAGCTCTTAAAATAACTGTATAAGTGAAAGCAGATGATCTCAAATACTGTGTAACTTTGAAGATCAGGAAAGAGGGTAACCTTGACTACGATGAGCTTCTTCTCCAAAGGTTTTCCATCAGGAAACTTCTCTCCGAAGCACATGTTGATGGTGTAGTTAGGAGAGCCACCGTTGTTCTCTTTAAAGTGCTTCAGTTCTGAAACAGATAAAGCTTCAACCGTTTATTTCACAGTGCAAAATGATGCTGGCTTCACTTAAAATGTAACAGTGATGTTATTTGCCATATGTAGTAAACCTCCACACCTACCATTCACATACTTCTCAAAGCTGAGGAGCTCCACCATGGTGTTCTGGGGCAGCTTGGTTGGGTCTGGGTGAGCCACACTGGGATCAGTGGTGCTGGCAAACACATGGCACCTGTCCTGCCTCCAGGCATAGATGCCAGTGTCCCGTACCTCCAGGAACAGACCTCTCTGGATGCTGTCAAGGATGCGGTTGGTGTACTCAACCTGGTGTAAAGGAAGTTGTGAAAGGAAAAACTTTTACATACTGTATATAAAAAGCTTTAACACATTCAGCGTGTACAGCTGTATATACACTTAAAGGAAAATTCCACCCTTAAATATTTGATATTTCTTCTTCCTGTGATGGACTTCTTGTTAAAAGTCTGATGAAAGTGTTGAGTCTCAAAAGAAGCTGTTGCACTAACACAAAATCTGATCTCTAAACTCAAGCTGATCAAAGTTCTTTGTAGAGGAGCAAAGTCCAGACTTTTTACAGCCCTCCTTCTTCCTCTATAACTCCATAACTTGTTCCTCCACTTAATACTCAAATTAAGGTCTCATGGTGAGTCCTTTTTAAAAACAGACTTGCACATATTACATACACTTAAATGTAGGGTCGGTAATGCCGCAAACCAGCAAGAGTATACTTGATTAAAAAATTGATCCAACCCAAAAATCGAGCCCAGTGTTGCCAACTCTTTTCTAATGAGTGCAGCTAGCAGCACTAGCTTCAGATGTCCCTAAATCTGGTGGGGAAGTCTGCAACACTGACAGCCCATCCCTTCAGGATTCCTTCCAAAGCCACTCCCCCAAAATTATCATTACGAATGTAAACAACAAACATGGCTATTGGTAGTACTCACAGCTGTCAAGCTAGCAGCTTGTGGAAAACTGGTGACGTGCAAGCAGGCAGGCAGCCCAGCCAAACATTGCACTAGGGCTGAATGAAATGTTTTAAGATTACTTTTTTTTGGTCATTTTAGCTTTTTATTGTCAGGACATTGTATAGCTTAGATAGCTGGAGAGACAGGCCAGATTTGAGCCTGTGCCTCCTTGTTATATCGGCGCTTGCTCTACAAACTGAGCTGTTGGGGTACCCAGGGCATTTGATTTATTGATTGCTGTCAGGATGGAATGAGAATTTTAATTAATATAACGACGTATTTGAACAGCACTACCAACCCCATCTTTAAAAAAAAAAACAACCCTGTAGAGTTTCTGACCACTTGTACCGCAAAGGAGCAATGTTTTCATCATGTTGGTGACGTGATATACACTTTACTGTTCCACTGATCCACACGTGATGGATCACAGCATGAAAAGCAGTAATGTACCAGCAAAGGCAGCAAAGAGGAAAACTGCTAGCAAACAATGCACAATTTAAAATACTTAGAAAAAAAACTGGCTTAGCATGAGTTTTATGAGAAATGGTTAATTTTTTTTTTCCCAGAGTAGTTTATGGTGGATTTTTCTGAACTAAGTTACATGTAATGTCCAGCTGGTGTAATCATGTACCTGTTTGTGATCCAGCATACCATCAGTGGAGGGGAAGCAGAGGTGATGGCCGTTGAGCTCAGGGGCCTCCTGGTGATAGTGGAGCTGGAGAAGGGCAGTGGTGTATGTGGCCTTTAGCATTTCTTTTTTTTTCTGTAGTAAATAGAGATCTCGAGGTCGTATATACTCGGCTGGAGAGGTGAACTGAGGACTGGTGGAGGATTTACTGTAAAAAAAAACAAAAAAAACATTAACATACATGTAATCAATCATAATTATGTAATAATATCATAGTAAATCATAGTAATATATATTTTATTGGTGTGAACATACCTTCACAGTAAGCAGGCTGATCTGGTAAAAGCTGTGGGTGGTTTTCAGCTGCTACCGGAAAGCTTCCAGGGACAGCTGGATTGTGCTGACCATAGTCCTCTACCCACAGTTGCTCCTCTATTAAAGACAATAAAAAGCAGATTAAACTACATTCAACCTTCATTATAAACCATGTAAAATCATAAACAGCATGAACACGACTCTGTACTTTACCTGATGGCTGGTTGCCAAGATCCAAGGCCATGAAATTGTTCAGCAAATTAAGCTGTTTTGAGAACAAAAACATGCATTTAATAATACGTACTGAAAGGAAGCAAACACCATGAAGAAGACAGTTGTGATATGAAACCATTTAACAGAGAAGTGAAAGTATGCACTCCAGGCACCTCATTTCCTGACGGGAAGCACTCTGTGGGGGAGCTGTAGATATCTGGAGTCATGTTAGAATCCTCCTGGGGGTCTTGCATTGGCAGACTTTCATAGTTGTCTGCAGATAAAGAAACCAGATTCATTTGAGTTCAAACTTCAAAACACGGTGGAAGAAGGAGGCTTGGATTAATTAAGTGACTAATCGGCTTACACTCAGTGTTGATGATCTGGTAGATTTTATGAGGGTCGTCTGAGTTCTTGGAATTATCTTCTACCATCTTGAAGCGCACAGAGAGGTTGTTCAGAGCGCATCGGAAGTTGGTTTTCCACCTGGCCTTGTCGTTGGGGAACTCGCTGATTTTGCCACTTGCTACAGCCCAGGCCTGAACCGTGCAAAGATAAGTTTAAATACAGTCCACATGTAAACAAGAGGCCCCGTCCTGCCCTCAAAAATGAACACTCAAATTTAATTATGATAACTAACACAAATTATGATGTAACATCATAAATGCATTAATTACATGAAGGAAAGCTACTGCGGTTTCCAAATTCCCCACAATGAGTGCTTCTATAAGAGTTACTCTCATTGTTTTCTTATAGAAAAGTGTTACTGCTGAGAGACGGCAGACTCTAGCTCAGCTCTGACTAGTTGTTTTCCTCCGGTCTGTGAAATCTTGCAGATGCCGTTTGGACACAGTGGACACAGAGTGATTTTATTTTCCAGATTACCTGTCTCATTCACCACTGTCTGGATATGACTGTTTTTGTTAAAAAAACAAACAAACAAAAAACAACTTTTAAAATCATATTTGTGCCATTTCTACCCACTGCAGCTGTAACCACATAGACTGTAGTATTGGTGCTTCAACTCAAGGGAAGTGGAAGTGCCACCACTGCTGTTGGCATGCTATAATTGGCCCTGTCATCATCTTGCATACTTCAGCACCAAGTCATTTTTTTCACAAACCGCCTATGAGGAGAGTTTGTGGCACAATATTACACTTCAAACTACATACAGTATTACTACAGTTATATCAGACAGATGCAATCAACACTGTGTCCAAGATTACTGCAACCTACCCGGAATATTTTACTGTCCTCATCGTTGCAGTCCTTTCTGGAGTTGTGCTTCCAGGGGACTCTGAACTTGTTTTGGCCCTCGTAGCGCAGGCCCGAGTACTGGCCCGTCTCCACCTGCTCTATGAGCCAGCTGGCAAACTGAGGCTTAGGAGGACTGAGAGGAAACAGACACGAGACACAGCACAGTTCAGTCAGCTTACATACAGTAAGGTGTTTTTAGACGGTCAAAAGGAAAGAAGATACCCATAACACCCTGTAATCCAAAACATGGTCTGGCCAAGCAATATTAAGCAACATGCTCACTAGATGTATTCAACACACTGTAGCCTCTAAAAGGATCTGAATAAATCAAGTTTCTTTGACTGCCACACAAATCACACACAACTTCACACTAGTCTACATGCAATAAGAGATAAGATAAGATATAAGATAAGATATTCCTTTATTAGTCCCACAGAATAAAGACACATGATGATAATAATAATAATAATAATAATAATAATAATACCTACCTTTGCATGTCTCAGCAGTTGTGTTGCTCCCTACAGAACTGTGGATGTGGGTCCTCGGAGCAGCTTTGCAGCGTTTATAGGAGCCACACCAGTGACCACATGACGTTTTGATGTCTCCTCCCCGGTGGGAGGGCGCAGCGCATCCGGCGTTGCCACTGCACGCATGGGTGAGTTTGATTCAGGCACACGGAGGACGTTACCTTCACACACAGCATTAAACTCAGGATTAAGCTGCTCCCGGTGAATAAATCTAAGACACCCTCTGCCGACCGGATACCCAGACGGGGTTGGTTGGAAAGGCGGAATTTCTCTCCGTGGATAATCGAGAGAAAGTGAAACCTGCCAGATGTGTCGACTCTCTTTTGTTGCGCAAACGTCATCCGCATTTCATCACCCACCTCCCACAGGAAAGTTTTCTCGTATATCACCCAGCAGTCAAACCTAGGTATTACATCAGTAGTCTTATAGTAGTGGGAGTGATGCAAAGCCTACTGTATATAAAAACCGGTTAACCCACGCCAGAGCCACGTGGGCAGTTAGTGCTGCCATTTATTATTTTTCAAATGAATTAAGGTAAGACATACTCTACTGGTTTATGTGATGCTGAATTATGATGTCACAAGTGACATAAATTATAAAATGATGCACCTGACATTTCATCCGTAAAAATGTGGGGGCTTTAATATTTCACACAATATAGAGATATGCCTATGGTTTTAATGTAATATTGGTACAAGGAGATACAGGACTTGTGATGATGTGGGGCGACCAACTGGTTGCTGGAGAGGTGCCAGTTTACCTCTTGGGGGTGCCCCTGAGCAAGGCATCAAACCCCCAACTGCTCTGGGCGCTTGTCAGGAGCAGCCCCCTCGCTCTGACATCTCTCCATTGACGCATGTATATGTACTGTGTGAACAACAGAGTGTAAAACTGAATTTCCCCACTCTGGGACTAATAAAGGAATATCTCTGATGCAAGTGACCCATAAGGCACTCAGTTTAACTGTATTATAAACAGGCAGTGGCCGACTCAGGCTGTCTGAGGAGCAGCAGCCACATGTTGTGGGGCACCAGTGTACAGAGGGGTTTCCAGCATGTTGGCCAACCTTTATGGCACTGCGTCACACTCTCTCAAGTTTAAGGCCACCCTAGAGGGCACTTCTTCGCATTTTCTCCATTGGAAGGGCATCCTCGGGGGCATTTTATCATGTTTTTGCCACTGAAATTGCACCCTAGAGGGCACTTCTTCATGTTTTATCCACTGCAAGGGTACCCTAGAGGGCACTTTATCATGTTTCTCCACTGAAATGGCATACTAGAAGGCATGGTATCACATTTTCTCCACTGAAAAGGCATCCCCCCCTCCCCGCGTCCACCAGTGACTATAGATATACATATTGTGGTACTAATGTGACCATATTTATTACTCTGTATCAATACTTAAAATGTCAACATTTTTCAAAAAGGTGGTTTATAAAATGAATGTTCTAGGCGACATTATAACATGCCACTGCATTATGCTGATAATAAGATTGCAGGCCCGCTGAGCATTTTGTTAGTCAGTTCAGATGACTTGTCAGTTAAGAGGCCTGTATCTCCACCTGCTCTGACCTGTACTTTTGGAGAGGTATTGCTCACTAAAAGTCCCATGAAACCAAGAATGTTCCAGTGAATTCAGACAAGAGTCCACCAGTGAGCGCACCGTGGAGTTTGTTACAAATGTGCCGTCTACTCAAGTGTAATGTGGGACTTTCACAGTCAGAGTCCTGCAGGTGTGCGGTTGTGTCATGCGTTAGAATGAGACGAATATTAATAACCAGACAGTGAGTGAGAGTGCAGCGGGGACTCCCTTGTTTCCATGACTTACAGTTTGATCTATATTACTAAAAAACACCACTCGGCTCGCTCCAAACGAGGTCTCACTTCCTCTTCCTACCATCAGCGTTCTCCTAACTTCACTGCGAAAGAAAGCACAACTGTAAAATATTCATTTTTTTCAGCCCTGTGGGTTCCTATCCAGCCATTATCTTATCCAGAGTACAAAAGGTCAGGAACAGTGTGTTGCATTAGTGTGCGTGCTAAGCCTGCTTGTCTTTGCTTGCTTCTAGGGGAAAATTGCTTTTCATTGTCTGGCTGTATCCTGACCACAGATGGTGTTAGTGATGAACTGCTTAAGAAATATGTCTCACACACATCTACAGCCCAGTGTACATGTGTCAGGAATAGGGAAGTGGTACATAATCTCATGGAGCACTTCCCTTTTCCTGCTCCTCGGAAATATTGCTCAGTCCTTGTAAAAGGCCTTCTGTAGAAAACACAGGCCACTCAGGAAAGATGTAACCTGGTTATTGGAAGACCATATGGAGGGCTCACATCCTATTTCACGCTGTACTCACAGTTTAAAGGCAATATCATCAGTGTTAAATGAAATATAGGATATTTTTGTGATCATGTGACACAGATCAAAGGTCAACTGGAGCACATTTTCTAGATGTCCAGTATGACACGACAGTGGCCTTCAAAAGATATGTGTGAGATATACATATACAGGCCCTAACTTTGTCAACACAAACATGCAACTGAGTTATCAGAGGACGGACTTGAAGCACAGTTACAGTTCAAATTTTGATGTTTACAAAAGGGCGTTTTTACTGGGATCCTAGATTCTCTGTATCTTGCTGCTATCTATCTTTGTAGTACTCATGCACAGAAAGATTCACACACGTGTGTGTATTAGATAGGCACTGTTGACTTGAGTCATTGTTTAAAAAAAAAAAAAATCAGAGATGGTGGTTTCACTGTGTTTCAAAAACCTGCTTCAGTTCTCATTAACAGCCGCACCCTTAGCTATGAATAACACCTTGGCACAGCTTACTGTTACTACTGTATGTGTGCGTGTGTGTGTGCGATGCATAAGTAATAGGAATTTGATCTTTCATCCAGTTGTATTGTATTTGATTATACTTTTTTTTTTTAAACATTTGTGACTGTTATTTAATTTAGAATGAATTTAGGACAAACACATGTTGGCTCATGTTATTCCAGCTGCGTTTTGCTGACTAGATACTTTACATCGCTCCATGGCTTTTATAGACTGTCCGTGATTCATTGTTGGGTAACCAAGAACATTCAACATTTTCCAGTGAATCATTCTTGAGTGCTTTTGTTTTTCTGATTTTTTTGAACAATATGTTTATCATAATTTTCTAATATAATGTTTATCATAATTTTCTTTCATAATTTCTACATCATAATTTCTTTGTTCTTTTGGATGTATATTGAGTTGTTGTCCTGCTAAAGGTCACACCACCTTTAACTGATTTGACTGATTTTTCCTCTCCGGAGTTTTGCTCCAAAATGTCTGTTATGAATTTCACAGTGTTTGATGTCCCTCATCAGCACCATGTCAGGAAGTGAATCATTGTCTTAGTCTGCAGATTCCAACAAATACACCATTGAAAATGAAAACATTTTTGAGGCAGTCACAATATATTTTTACCGTAAGTCATGTTGTCATCAGTCACGTGGTTCAACATTTTTCGTATGTTATGGACAACGAACATAGGTGCACTTTATTGATGGCATTTTGAATGCACAGAGATACAGTGATGAGATCCAGAGGCCCATTGTTGTGCCATTCGTCCACCTCCATCACCTCATGTTGCAGCATGATAATGTACGGCCTCATGTTGCAAGAATGTGTACACAGTTCCTGGAAGCTGAAAACATCCCAGTTCTTGCATAGCCTGTATACTAACCGGACATGTCACCCATTGAGCATGTTTGGGATGCTCTGGATCAGCGTATACGGCGTATACCCCCCCATTCAGTGCCTAATACTGTAAATGTTGCAGATAAAACTGCTCATTTTACAGTGGACTTTTATTATGACCAGTCTAAGACACACCTATGCAACAATCATGCTGTCTAATCAGCGTCTTGATATGCCACACCTGTGAGGTAGATGGATTATTTCGGCAAAGGAGAAGTGCTCACTAAATTGTGAACAATATTTGAGAGAAATAGGCCTTTTGTGTACACAGAAAAAGTCTTACATGTTTGAGTTCAGCGCACAAAAAATGGGAGCAAAAACAAAAGTGTTATGTTTATATTTTTGTTCAGTGTGCGTGTCAACAGTTGTGTGAACCTACTTTTAGTTTAATAGGCCCCTACTAGCCCACGAACATGGGAAAGATGTGTGCTGAAGACTCCTATTAAATAGCCTGGTAACAGTCAGATAGCTGGATTTCAAGATACAGCAGCTCTTGAAATAAATAACATGCTGAATGAACTGTAGTCTGTCAGAATGTTTTCACTTTTATTTTCACTCAGCGCCCCCTGCTGTTGGCGAGGCAGAGGGAGCAGAGAAAGGGGAAATCTGAGAGTTTGAAAGTGGGTCACAATATTTGTTAACAAAAGTAACATTTTACTCAAGTTTGAAAGAAAATGGTTTGAAAAAGTATTATGAGTATTATCAAAGTAAAGTTTGGCCCAGAATCATGTGCTTAATGGAAGTCAGAGATCTTCAGCTAAAAGTGTATTAGATATGTTAAAGTATTCAGAAGGAAGAAAGGTGGTGTGAGCTGGGATTTGGGAGACGTGTAAAGCAAGTGCCATTTTCTTTTGTATTGTAGCTACTATGATGATTTAAGATTGTCAACACAACTCTTTTGTGAGGATCAAACATCGGAGTGATTGTTTAATATCGACATGTTCTGGTTCTACGGCTGCAGCGGTTCAGAGTTTGGTTCACGGTTTTTGGCCCACAATTTCAGTCTGGTTTGTTTTGCACATTAGATTGAAGAAAAACATAACCATTTCTAATGTGTTTGAACTCCTAATATATATAGATAGATTGGTTAATTAATTATATTTATATATCATATAAAGCCAAAATACTTGAAATAAGGCATGCTACTTAATGGTCAAGTAGTGGATTATCAAGTCAGAATTTACCCAGATTTCTCCATTATTATTCAGTTCAAAGTTTTTCTCAGTGAGTTGTACATTTTGTGAAAGACATTGGTGATCTGATTGTGAAAGTTGTTTCTTTATTGATGGACTTTTTGTTATGAATGTGTATTGTCTTCTAGGCCATGTGGGCTGGGCATACAGTTTAAAGCAATCTCAGCCCAGAGAGGGAGAGCTGTTTAACGACTAGCTGTCAGGGAATCCCCCTCTTCCTCAAGTAGACACTACAGAGCACAGAAAAGTTGCAGTAGGTAGTTGCCACTTTTTGCCGCCTGAGGTCGCAAGTGTCCCATAGTTATTACATGGCCGACCAGTCTTTACATCTCCACTCAGACTGTCTCCCTGCCAGAATTTGCTGGTGAGGAGACTTTTACACAAACGAAACGCAGCCTGTTTCGAAGCTTTTGACGAAAGTGAATAAACCTAAATCTGATTTTAATAAATATACTGCGACTCGGGTCAGCAGAAAGGCGAAACTAGAGGATGGCGATGCTGTTGTGTTTAACTGTCCAGTGAGATGTGGTGCTGAAATGCTGCATTCGTGCACGAAGAGCTGGGTTTTACCAGACTATGCGGTCCTCATGTGCGCAAAAAAGAGTGACCTACACATATATAACACTAAATGAAGTGCGTTCAGACGGGAGTTGAAGAGTTGTATTGAATTTAACAAGACTTTCCACCTGTCAAGTAAGTTGAGCGGTAACAGTAATTCGCTCTTTCGGACGCCTACATGTCATAAACACAGTGTTTACTTTTACATTTATGGCGTCCTTACGAGCTTCATAATTGCCAATTATTGTGCGCAGAGTCACGCTTGCGATTTATTTGTCTCTGTAAAGATGTAGCCTGGATACAGCAGAGAGCGTCCTTGGTATTTGTGATTGTAAAGAGCTGGAAGAGAAAGATGGCCGAGGAGGGGGGACTGATAATTTGAAGACTTGCCAGGGGTACATTGTCAAATTCAAAAGGCATTTCAAAGAACCAAACCATTCACTTTTTTTATTCCCTCTTTTTTTCCCCTTCTTTCTCTGTCTTTTTTTCGCCGTTCTTTCTTTACGCACGGTTGCAGGCCGTTTGAATCGACCAATGGGCCTTCAACTTAGAGACATTGGAATGTAAATGAGCCCAGCGCGTGCTCCCGGCGCAGTGAAAGCTCGGGATTGTTTATTGAGCTCCCGGAGCCACGCGCCTGGCCTGGGGGAGTCGGCGTGCAGAAGAATCACACAGCGGGGGCGGGGCCTCGCGACGAAGCGTGCGTCTATAGAAAGAGGTGGGTGGGGTGTGTGTTGGGGGCGCGTGTTGAAAAAGAGGAGTGCTGCCAAAGTTTGGGTCAGATCGGCTCGTGGAGTAAGCAGTCGAGAGAGACTTGGACTAGAGTTAGCCACACGGTCCCCACGCGAAGGACACGAGAGCTGTACACTGCCAACCCCTTTCCGCTCTTCTTGTCCCGCTGTTAGAGGCTGCACTCTCGGCATCCATCACTCCAGAAGAACTGTCAGCTGAGATGGAAACTACAACCATCACCACCACGCAGACTGCATTCACCTTTGGATTTACTGAGAGACACGCCAGCATCAGTCTGCACGCGCCAGCCCAGGACTGCGCTGTCCCCGCCGCGCACCCCAACACCACCACCGCTGCCGGCTTCCAGAGTAAAACCAAGGTGCTGAAGAGACAGCGCTCCAGCTCGCCGGAGCTGCTGCGCTGCAAGCGGCGTCTGAGCTTCAACGGCCTCGGCTACTCCATCCCGCAGCAGCAGCCCGTGGCCGTGGCCCGGCGGAACGAACGAGAAAGGAACCGGGTCAAACAAGTCAACATGGGCTTCCAAACGCTGCGTCAGCACGTGCCCAACGGCGCCGCTAACAAGAAGATGAGCAAAGTGGAGACCCTGAGGTCCGCGGTGGAGTACATCAGGGCTTTACAGCAACTTCTGGACGAGCACGACGCCGTGTCGGCTGCTTTCCAGTGCGGGTTGCCCTCCCCGACACTCTCCAACAGCTACTCCGCCGACCCGGAGTCGCCTCATTCCACCTACTCATCAGATGAAGGCGGCTATGAGCCTCTGAGCTCCGAGGAGCAGGAGCTGTTGGACTTTACAACCTGGTTCGACAGATACTGAGGGCTGACAGCATCTGAACTACACAGCAGCGTCTGTGCGTAAAAGCGCCTGACAAAGACTTGGTAAAGGCACTAGATCAGTCTCTCCCTCTGCGCTTGGAAGTGATCTGTTGCCTCCCTCCCTCACCCGGGCTGCTTCTGCAGGAGCGAAGCAATAGTGAGAAAGAGAGAGAGGGAAAAGGGGTGTGTGAGAGTGAGGGAGCCTCTTGTTGCATAGCGCATGAATAGTCGCCCCACAAGAAGGGAGGGAGTTGGACTCGGTGTCACGTTGACGCGTGGAAGTAAAGAACTGTTGGTGTTATGTTTGAATAAGTGCAATTAATACGTGACACAGCAGGCTCTGCAGCTCCAGAGGACTTGTTAGATGAGTGTTTCATCAGAGCAGGACTGCCTTCCTCAGCTGCCACGTCTGTCGGATGAAGACAACCATAACAAAGATGATGCGTCAGCAGACTGTTTTCAATGTGATGTACATTGTTTCCTCTCCTTTTCATAACAAAAATTGTATCATACAGCGAATTGTTTTAACATGAAGACGTATTTTTGTACATTGAGTCAAACAAACAATGAACAACTTCCACTTTTTGCTGACAGTGTCAGCGAGAGCCAGCTGTCAGTGAAGCAGTGAGTTGAGCATGGATGAGTTGTGTGACTGGACAGCAATATCAAGGCTACTACCTGTGACAGATTGTAGTTTTTTAATAGGTGGTAAGGAGACTTTTATCAATGTATGCACTTGTTCTCCGTTTAGCCTAAACATGTAAATATTCGATTTGAACAGATATATTTTGTGTAAACAAGTTTTATAAATAAAGATGAATCTATTTATATTACACGCTTTTGCAGTGGTTTGGTTCTTCAGCTGACATAGTTATGTTCGTGTGTGTACGTGTTTTGTGTGTGTTGTGTTGTGTGTGTTGTGTGTGTTGTGTGAGTGTGTGTATGGCGGTAATTGAGCAAACTAGTAGGGAGCTTCTCTTCTATTCAAAGGCCCTGCATGACCTTTTCCCGACTTGCTCGGGCACACGGGGGAAAATTGCGCAGCTGGGTGAGCACTCAATAACCATTATGGACGTGCACCTTCTCCAGCGCTTTGTCTGCATTCAGGACGAGGGAGATTAATATTACGTTTCATGCATTGCATTGTTTCTTTAGCGTACTACCAATAGCCCAGAGGGCCTGGAGCGGGGGAGGGAGGGGGAGAAGGGATGCAATTCACTCCTCTCAAAGGGTATAGACGCTTTGAAATACGGCCCGGGGAAAGTCAGCGAGACAATAAGAGGGGTCAAAATTCTTATTGCCCGATTGAGATCAATCTAAATAAAACCCGGGGTTGTAGACTAGTTGTATCCCCAACTGTGTTTTTCGTGGCGCACACACAGCCCAAGCAAACAGCCCATCTCCTGCGAAATGGGGGAGCACAACACCAACACCGTGAGCGCTATTGTGTGCGCGCCTTTGCGCCTCATTATGCCAATTATGGGAGATCTTCTATTGTAATTAAACACTGATGCCAGACTCGGCGAGGCAGGACGAGAAATAACGAGTTTAATTTCACCTGGTGCTCTCTGTGGTAGTGGAAAATTGTGAACAAGAGGGGCTGGGTGAATCTGCTCGTATAGTCCTTGTATGTTATAATCAAGTCAAAAACTAAAATACATTATATCAGCCAAAATTAATCTAAAAACGAAAAGAATATAAGTTACAACCAGAACAGCATAACTTCCCCTCAAGAAAGTAACAGAGTAATTTAAGTCAGTAAAGACTTATTTTTCTTGCGCCTAAAAACTCTCTCTCTCTCTCTCTCTCTCTCTCTCTCTCTCTCTCTCTCTCTCTCTCTCACACACACACACACTCACACACGCGCACAGTGCAGCCTGCAGGTGTAAGCCACGTGCCTGTGCTCGGTGACAAAGGCTCGAGCGCTCCCATTGGTTAACGGCTCGCTTATGTGAACCCCGCATGTGAAGGCGGTGACAAAAAATCCCACAAGTGATAAATGACATTAATTACGCTCTGCTTTATAACCTCCTACGTCACTGGGACTCAAAGAGACAAATCAATGTTACCCCGCTGCTCCATTATTATACGGTTGAAATGATGTTTCTGATGTCCTTCAGTGTCAGGCAGGGGCCAGGGCACAGAGTGAAAATAAGCGCTTGTCCCTTGTCCCATAAGATGGATATGTAATTTTCTCCTAAGCCATATATAAGGCCAAAATAGATTTATTCATGTCATCTTGTCCGTGGGTCATTTTCACTTTGACAATACATAAGGGGCGATGTTAATTTCGGCATAATCCAGTGGTGAATAATCAATCACATGCAGCTCATTTATGCATGCGTTTTCGTTCACAGAGATGTATGCGTAAACCATGGAAACGCCAAAATGCGCGCATACGTAGACTATAATACAGGGTTAAATTGGTCAGGAGTGGAGTGGTGAGGGGTCATCTGTTCCCCTGCATGCAGTCAACAGAGTGCTCCGTGGATTTTTATTCCATTTTGAAGGATCATCCATTCTTCTAGTGTGTGCGTAAATTGCGCATTGCTGAACTAGTTTTGGTTTACGAACTTCGTTGCTTTCATGTTTTGACGCCGTCGGCAAAAACACTTATCTGTGTATGTCCCACAACATGAATAATTTCAATATTTACATGATAACAGTGTAACTGCCACTAATAACACAACAATTCTCTCTCTCAGCATCTCAGTGTGATTCATTTAGAAATTATATGCCAAGCATTACCATTTAATGCGAAAACATTGTTATATAAACATTAAAATGTAAATGGTCCAGCTGCACTAAAATGTGAGATAAAGGATCCAATTCTGAATGTTTTGTTTGTTTCAGTTGTTCTAATGTTCGTTGTAGCTGAGTCAGTTGATCTGAACTTGTAAAAAAAAAAACTTGATTTACAGGCTTAACATGAATTCTTCTAAAGGGAAGGAGTTTCAGGTGCAGTGTATTTTGCACAACACATCTGGGTATCAGATTTGCAGCTGTGATGAATGGCACCAATATCTGTGGGGGCATGTGGCTGAAGTAGATACTAGTCTTCATGCTTTTCACTTTTTACTCTTTAGGAAGTTAATTTGACTCATTTCAAGTTGCAAGACCTGAACTTGAATGTGATTATGATAACATGCATTTTAAGTTGACATGATCTGATGACTGTTATGACAAGTTGCTGTCGTGAAATCACTTCCAGTATTTTACTGTGTTAAAATGAAAGTAGATGGAACTATTTTATCAGAAAGGCTGCAGGGAAGTTGCTAAAGTTATGGCCAAGAGTCAGTATACCTGGAGGCTGTGAGTGCACAGCTCATCCAATCACTGCTCAGAGCCACATCTGCCTGCAGAAAAACAGGTGCATCACAAACTGCAGACTTTTTCTTACTATGCATTACTTACAATAATACCACTTGTCAATGTCTCAGATTCTTCAATAATTCACAATTATTAAAGTTTTCCACAGCAATGAACTTGAATGCCATTGCGTAATGACACAGTTAACATTGTTTTTCACAGAAATATTGTCAACTAATACAAATAAGATAAACGACATATAAACCTATAACTGCTGAGCCACAGCTGTGAAGATGCAAATACGACAAATAGGGTTCAGACAAAGGAGGGATGGCCACAGACAGAGCAGCGATGAATGAAGAGATGGTGCACAACCTTGAGCAATGATTACAGAGGTGTTAATGTTTAAGCAGAGGCACAGACATGTTTACATTTAACACAGACAGAAAACATGCTGAACTGTGACACACAGACACACCAGGCTGTGCAGCTGGTTCAGAGACAAATCTGTTGACCCTTTGGCTATTGATTGAGTAAGGTCCTGGATAGTAGAGGCACTATGGATGCACTAATCAGTGCTGCTATTACTCCTTTCATCCCCTAATAGAACTTATTGTCAGTCACTGCAGATCACATTGGTTCTCAGTCACGACCATAAAGACTTTTTCAGATTTCAAACTTCAAGAGCTCTTCTAAATTTAGAGAGTCCTGGGTACTGTGGATGCTGCCTGAGAGTCTTCACCCCAGAGCACGTAGTTTTACTTGTCAGATTTTCTCTCAAATGCAAGCACAGCAGGAACTGTGTTAATATCTGCTGTAATGAAATAGACCCTTAAACTGAACAGTCTTGATAGTTCAGTTTCTGGGATTAAAATTCAGATTTTCCATTCCCAGCAAGGGGGATGTACTATAATGTGTTATCCATTGAAATGAATATCTGCTAAAGATGTTTTACAGTTAGAATCAGAGTCATCCACTTGGGGCTGTAGTCCAAGTCCAACAACAGGTCCAGTAGTCTGAGACAGAACCAAGAGTCAAGATCATATCACAACCAAGTCCAGAGCAAATTGAGTCCTGTTCAAGCCCACAATAGGCAATAGTGTCTTTCTAGTGCTAATATGCTACATATAGGGATAGAACTAGAGTGTGTATTTTTCCATGGTGGCCCAAATTGTGTTCAGGAATCTCTGCTGTTGAATGCAGCATATACAGGAAACACTGTCAGAATCAGGCAACGTTCTGTACAACTAATCCCAAATCAGTGGCCAGGAACTTGAAGAACTGGACCAGTTCTCAATAGCTGAGCCTGAGACCAAGACAAGTCCGAGTCCAACAAGACTTCAAAAAAGTGGACTTGAGTCAGGACTTGAGACCAAGACTGGGCTCGAGTACTACAGCCCTGCATGCACTGAGTTGAAGTAATGGGTACGTGGATCAATATAGTCCCTTCTCTGTGCCAAAATGGGCCTATCACATTTCATTTCATCACTCTCTCAATGCAAGCACATAATCGCTTTAGGGCCTCTCCAGTGTGCTGGAAGTACTCTTCCCCACAGCAAAAGTCTTTCTAAATAGGAGCCTTGCCCACAGCCGCCAAGTCACTCTTACTTTCTGACAAAAAAGTAATTTGACTCGTGTTTTTCTTCTATCTTTCTAAAAAAAGAAATCTTTCTCTTTTCAGATGAACGTTTGAATGTGTGCAGCTCAGCACTTTTAACTGACACCTCTGTGTGCGTGCGTGAATAGGCCCTAAACTTCAGACGACCCAGCAGAGGAGGAACCGAGCTCAGGCCTGAAGGGTGGAGGGATGGAAGAGGTGGGGATGTGTGTTAGGGTGGAGGTGGCGGGGGCTGTGATTTGCATGGGCCATTGTGCTGCACAAGTTTGGGTGCTTTTTTTTGGCCTGGGCCCTTTTGGCCATTTACTTCCACTCTGGCTGGCTGTGGCGGGCTGTGAATAGTCGCTGCTCGGAGGAGACACAAAGGCGCTTTTGTGCTGCGGCCGTACCATATTCATCATGTAATGCCTGTAAGACAAATCTGATTGGACGTCTCTGTCACTTTGATGTGGGTCCAGAGTGCGAGTGGCCCTGAGATTGCTAACTTCACTCTCTATTGCCTATTCTGCAGCATTGATATGGGGGTGGAGGCGAGGGGGAGAGAGGAGAGGTGGCTTGGGGGGAAAAGGAGGAGGGAGAAGGGAGTGCAGGCAGGGGGTAGTCCTCATTATTTGCAGGAGCAAATTCATAATAAATTTCCCCATTCTACAAAACCGGGTCGAGATGATTGACACTACTTTACGCCAGGCGGAACAAAAGCCCTGATTTGAGCAGAATACCAAATGAATGGGGCGAGCGTGGACCCAATTCAAACAATTTTAATCTCTCCCTGTCCTCCCTTACTTCTCCTCTCCTCCTCTCTCCCCCTTTCCCTCACACTTACCCTCTTTTTTCACCTCCAACTCTCCTGCCTCTTTTGTCCAGAGCATTCTCATTTTACAGGGTAATTCTACTCCAACGGATGTGCTAATTGTGCTGGGTTAAACTGGATGCTGGTGGACTCCTGTGATACAGAGCTTATTCTTGCCTAATGACTGTAATGATGGTTCAGAGAGACTGCAGCCTGCAGCCTGGAGTGGGCTGCTTGTCCTCGAGAGGGAGAGTTTTTTTTTGTACTTGTGTGGGCTGACTGGGGAGGTAGAGCAGAGCTGGAGCTGATGTCTAAGGTTAGGTATAGGGGGATGATGGACACAATAATGGGACCGTAAACTGAAGCTGCTACCAAAACAGCACAGAATAATGCTTTTAAGTGCAGGAGACAACAGGGAAACATGTTCTGGTATTGTGAGAACCAAGGTAGTGATGGAGACAATGTTTAGTAATGGGTAATAGATTAATACAAGATTAATATAGAAGTTTTAGTGTGCAAGAGAGTGAGAAAAGAGTGCAGTGAGAATCTATCATTCAGGTAACGTACTGTATACTAATGATTTAAACAGTGATGATGAATATCGTAGGTTTGTCAGGGGACATTTTTAAACCTGAGGTTCAGTTTCACTTTCACTTATGGGAGTCATAAAATCCAAATTTGGTCAATGCAGTGGAGACTTGGTCAAGCTGTGGCAGGATAAGCAAGAAGCAACCATCATAGCTGCAATGTGACAGACTGACACACCTGATATACCCAAAACATGCACATTTTTACAATGTAAATGTATTCATATGGCAGATGCTGTCCAATGTATAAATAAGGTACAATCCAAGCCACAGTAGATCCAACAGAGGCCTTAAAGGAACAGTATGTAACATTTCAAGGGATTTATTGGCAGAACTATGTTTTTTTTTGAGTAATCACCTGTAAATAATAATCATTGTGCTTTCGTTACCTCTGATTGAGCCGTTTATATCTACATAGCGAGTGGGTCCTCTTCACAGAGCATGCCACCATGTTTCTACAGCCCAGGACAGACGGACCAAAACACTGGGTATTCATGTTTTCTCACTTGGCACACGGGAGAAGTTTCATTTGGTTGCAATTTGCACCCTTAATGCTAGTTGTTGCCAGATCCTATACACTGCTCCTTTAATAGCAGAGGTGGGATGTAACTAAGCACATGTACTCAAGTACTGTTCTCACAATTCTGAGATACTTGTACTTCAGTAATTTAATTCTGTGGTACTATACTTAACTACATTTCAGAGGCAAATGTATTTTGAACTTTATTTGACAGCTACGGTTACTAGTTACTTTTCAGATCAAGGTTTATGACAATTTGTTAGTGCTGTCTGCCTTTTCGTCTTTGTTTGCAGTGTTTAGTGCTGTTAGAGGCCATAGAAATCCTCCCATTCCCGTATTTAACACCTTTAAGTGAAATTTTGAATACAGGATTTTTTTTTTTTTTTTACTTTTAATTGAGTATTTCAGTGTGGTATCACTACTATTACTTCAGTAAATTATTTGAATACTCCTTCCACCACTGCTTAATAGGAACAATATTAGTTATTATTACACAGCTTTGTTGAATACTCTGTTCTGATTGGTCAATCACAGCGTTCTACGGTCTGTTATTTCGTTATAGCAGACCTTTGCTATGGCTGCAGTTCTGATGTCAGACTCTGGAGGACCATTTTTGTGTCAAACTATTGATTTCTGATTAAGCTGCTGTGCAATAAGTGGGATAATGTACAGCGAGCCAGTGACTGTTGTGATCCTTGTGAAAGAAGCCCCTTCATGAGTGCGGCATCGACCTGTCGGGGTTTCTATCAAAACAATTAGTGGGTCGCTGCTTGTTGTAACAGTCATTACAAGACATTCAGTATTTGAGAAAAAATTGTTGTGAACAAAACTTAAATATCACTAAAAGAAGTTGGGGTTTTGCCCAATCACTTTGAGGCCATTCAAGTTTTTCTTGAACCAGCATTTTGTGGCCGTTCTAGGAACTGCATCTGTAGACACTTTCACATTGGCCTCAGCACTCACTTCCTCCAACAAGAGAAGTGACAATACTGTCTAATACCCAGTCAGTTAAGTGCCTTGTACTAGAAGAGTCATGCTCAGTATCACTAGCGTTATGTTTGCCTGTCACCTCGATTAAAAACTCAACCCATGCTGTCCTTTTCTGCCCTCACTTGTATGTGTGATGACATGACATGTTAAGTCATCAAAGAAAAAAACAAAACGGTAACTCCCTTTAATTACCTTTCTAAAGACATGCTTTGTGTGGGCTTGCTGTTTGTGTGTGTGGTTTTGTCATTGAGTGTGTGTTTAAATAGCTTTCGTCCATGTTGCTGTTGATCAGGTGCATTCCTTCACTCAGCGATACGCTGTAGTGTCTTAAAGCCTGTGTATGTGACAGTCTGTGTGCAAATTGTATGTTTGCCTGCATGTCAGAGGTCACATGTTAAGCTTGAAAAACCACTTTCCTACTCTCTTTTTTACTCAGACAAATTCTGTCCCTCCTTACACACACACACACACACACACACACACACACACACACACACACACACACACACACACACACACACACACACACACACACACACACACACACACACACACACACCACACAGTCATGTCCTAGGGTCCTCAGCAGGTTGCAGCCTGCCCCTGGAGAACCTGTTCACAGTGACACACCACAGCTTCATCAGCCTCTGACACGCATCGCCCTCAGCTTCAGAGCCCATGCTTCATTCTCCTATTGTTCGATTCACACAGACAGTAGGACACTTGGATATTTTCTTTTATACATCCTGTGAATATCTCTGCACGACACAATAGAGGTGCCTTCTTTATGGTTTCAAAGCTCAGTTTGCACTTGATGCTGGCCATGAAAGGTTTGTGTGTAACGACTGAATGGAAACATGAGAGCACATGCAGGATTAGGATAATAAAAGAGGAAACCAAGTGAAGGTGGTTCAGTAATGTTAAACCACAGATAAGTTTTGCCCATTTGTCTGCACAGCCTTGGTGTTGGCCACATTTTATTCAAGGTGTTTGGATATTATCCGTCCACGTAAAGTTTGTCTTTCCCTCTTTGAACTCTTTTTTTTTTTTTTTTTTTTTTACATTCATTAGAAGAAAGTACTGCACTTAATTGCAATTTTGACATATCTTCTCAATTTCATGTTATATATCTTTTGCCCCAGTACACCGCAAACAGTCCTTGAAGTGGGAAAAATTAAGTGCCAGTCCTCCTCTTATTCACATGCCGGTGTGTGCATCACTGAGTATCAGCAATCTCTTGCAACTTATTCCTATTTTTCATTATTTCTTTAAGGATGTTAGACTGTGTCAGTCATAATTTGTTGATTTTATGGCTATATTATTGTAAATGCTGGAAAATATTTGGAAATTGTGTTTTGGTTGATTATTTGCAATTTCCAATGCTATTTGGCATTGTATTTTACATCTTTGGAAAGCCTGTTTATTTACCTTCACAGTGACATCCAACTTGTAAGGATCCTGCATTTGTGGGATGAGCAGCACAGCTGAGTATGTGGGTAGCGCCCAAGTGAAATTTGCCAAAACTCTCTGCCCTTGGTAAACAGTGTATTCTCCTGTTGGTACTGACTCTTGTTCTGAGCTCCAGGTGCTGCCATTCAGGCACCACAAGACAAGACCACATGATCACAAACCGATCGGTTTCATTCTGAAAAGTCAGCTTTTTCAAAAACCAACGTGGTTCAGTTCAAAATTTTGTTTCAAAACAAAACTCCTCATCTCTTCTCTGACATCAGGTACCTGATTGGCAGCACTGACTGGTAGCAAATCATCTGATGTCAAAATCATCCACATACCACATAGCTGTGCTGCTCATCCCACAAATGTATGATCCTTACAAGTTGGACATCACTGTGGAGGTAAATAAACAGGCTTCCAACAAAGTTTACTTGTCCAATACTTTTCCAACTGGAACATTATACGGCTTAGTGTGTCTGTATATTGTGTTTAGAGCTAAAGTGGTTTCCTGTGTTATTTTTAGTATCACTCTATAATATATTGTAGGATGTCTACAGGCTGGAATCAACACCAGACAGCCAGACAGGCAGGTATGCATGCAGAGCTGAGGCGTGTGAACTTTTCATTCAGGTTTTAGGAGCAGTGTCCCAGTCAGGATGCTCCTACATATTATACAGCAGAATAAAGAGACATATTATTAACTTCAACAGTGATTAAAAGCTAATATGAGGTATTGGGTTGTGGTTTTTGACTTAGAACTATGCAATTTTACATCACATTGTACTATTATTATTACTAATTAAATGATCATTTACACAAAACATAGCATTGTCATTCAGTTCATCTGAAAAACACATAAACATAAACACATATAGAATCAATTTATAAAATACTTACTTTTATCTATTGAACTACCCGACAATAAAGCAGTTAAATTAGCTCTACCATGACCAGCTACAGCAGTAAGATGCTGCTGAATGCACCAGAAATAACAATCCAATAGCATGATATACATTATAATATATAACAATGAGTTTCTGCATAATGGGTAACGTGATGCTAGACGAAGTACATTTTACTGACAAGAGTTAAGTACTTTTACTTAAATAAACTTATAAGGTGTTATTGTTACTTAACTTATTCTTCTCTTTCTATTGAACTCATGTTCTTTCAGGGATTTTCAAGAAACAAATGTTAGTATCTTGAAACAGGGAGATAACCTCACTCCTCTCCTAAACAACGCACCATTACGTAAAGCTGATTTGCATCAGAGCAACTGAAAAGGAAACTCCCTCCTGGAAACTGTTTTTCTTCGGGAAATACATTTTTGTGACTCAGAGTGGGATCAAATGAGATGTTGAGATAGATACTTGCTCGCTCTCTCTCTCTCTGTCTCTCTCTCTCTCTCTCTCACTCACTCAAAAACAAATCCATAGTCCCAGGTCTCCCTGCACCCCACAACTTATTATCAGCGGAGATGCCCTGGCTTCCAGAGTCCTGCCCCCTCCCTAAAACAAGGTAAAGGGAGGATTAGTGAGGACCATTTAGGGGCTCCATTCAGCCCCCCTTTCATTTCATTAGCTTGTGACCCCTCCAGTTAATTATTTTGATCTGGCCAAAGGCTCTGCCTGCTTTTAATGATCCTGACTGACTCACCGCCCCCGTCAGAACGCACAATACTTAACACACCCATTGAGGGCGAGGAATAGGAGGAGTGAAAAGGAAAGAGGAGAGAAAGGAAAAAGATTGAAAGTGGCATTTACCAGTCACCGGCCGAGGCTGTATGGAGGGGAACCTGGTGATGGTAGGGTGGCGTAACGCCCTCAGACTTTTTGTCAGAATATACTATTGTTCCTCATTGATGGAGTGGCTCTCTTTAAAAGCCGAAGTCGTTGCAGAGCTCTAAGCTGATTTCAGTGGAAAAAGAGAGAATAAAAGAAAGGGAATCCACTGCACCTCCTTCTTAAAAATAACAGTGATGGAGAAAAGCTGCTCTTTAGAAGAAAAATCATCTGAAGTGTCACTGTGGCACTGAGGGATTGTTCAGTGGCTACTGGGCCTTTCAGAGGTTATAGGGGTGCAGTTTTGTGATGGTTACATCCGAGTGTTACTGTGTTTTATCTAGAGAGAGCATTCACATAACTGATAATAGACATGTTGAAAATGAAAAAAATGGATCTGTGTAGACTTTCAGGTAAATCTTTATTATGAGTGTTACATCTCATCATATGGTCATTATTTTTTGGCAATTTTAAAGTAAAGCTGTGCACGTATAATTGCATTTTTATTTGTGTAGTCGGTTTTATGAATCAAATTGCTCCTCTCCTCTCCCCTCCTCTCCTCAGCGATACTTTATTGAGTTTAACTAAAACGTTAAAAAATATATTTTAGAGGAGGAAACATCTCATGATGAGGACAGTGTCCACAATACACAGAAAGCTACAGTTTTATCAAGTGCCAAGTTGGGTGCACCTCTTTTGTCTTTATGTCCAGCGTTCTTCATCTTTTCAGTTCAGTTATAATTTATTCCACATCAGTAGAAATGGCGACTTGGTGAAGGCACGCCTTGTCCATATTTTTGTATAGTATAATTCTTGCTGCAACTTAGGCAGATTTTCCAGAAAAGCACTCTACATCACAGCATTAGTTCACATTAATATTAAAGTTGACACCTGCCATTTCCCCCATAGATCTGTAGACCTCTGGATGTCCACCTTTAAGTGTTTAATAGTTTCTTCTTCATCACAGTTATCAATAGGGCATCCTTTAGTTTAAACAACTCCACTTTACCACTGCCCGCACTGCTAGTCTGATAACTGATACAAGCCACATAATATCTTGTTTATTTTCAGATAAGTCCTTACATATGTTTTAATATATATCTCGAATTCAGATTTATGTAGATTCTTATACGGGAAAACACCACCATAACAGTTGTTACACAGTTTGACATGTATATTTTTGCTGGACATTTCAATGCTGTATGTCAATGTGTAACATTTGCCACAAGATCACTATACACAAGCTCCTAGCATGGTACAGTCTCTCCTCTCCTCTCCTCCTCTCCTCCTCTCCTCCTCTCCTCTCCTCTCCTCCTCTCCTCCTGCCCTCTGTTGCTGCGCTGCACTAATTGCCTGTGTTTGTTCATCATGTGGGTGTTTGCGCAGGGATAGTTTCCGTTTACCCGTGGCCACGCAGCTCCATATTGAACGCAAACACAATAAAATCTAAGCAGCTTGTGCTATTTAACACCTTATAAGCGTGCCACCCAATACATTTCTCATTTTAACCAAACCTGAAGGATGAAAAGTTTCAGAGGTGGAGCAAGCTGATGGTTGGGTTTGTCTGATATTCCTGTCTTTTCTCCCCACCTTCTTCTTTCCGTTCTCTCTAAGTCTGTTTTCGAGTCTTGTATTTGCTGGCAGTGCTGCTGGCCAGTTTACTCTGTCTGGCTATGCATGTAAAGAGTGTCCCCTCTTTGTTCCAGCCTTGGCCCACAGCCAAGCTCCCCCTTCAAAACTTAAGCCACACACACACACACACACACACACACAAACACACAAACACACAGAGTACCCCGCTCACCCCTTTTTTACTCTCTCCCTCTCCCCTGCGCTGCCCTCAAATTGCAAATGACAAAAAAGGAGGAGAGAACCGCAGAGACAAGCATCACTTTAAAAAGCAGGTGTCCAGAACTTTTCAGCGCTCGTCGATTTCAAATGGAGACCCTTTAACCTCCGTGCTTTTCTAGCTGGTGGCTGAGGTAGCCAGTCAGAGGCCTAATCAGTCTTGTCTGACAATACTGGGAGGTTGAGGGCTGTCAGTCCTTCTTTCAGACAGGGGCTCCAATGAAGCCGTGGCAGGGGAACCCCTGATTGATTAGTACCTCTTTATTGAAGTGTGTGTGTGTGTGTGTGAGCAGGAGAGTGTGTGTGTGTCTATAGGGGCCCAGCCAGGAAGCTTTATTTAAATCCAGCCAGAGAGAGTACTATAATTATGACTTTTTCTTTCTGCTGGCCGGTTAAAGCTGACAGAGAGGGTTCTTATGGCTCACTTCACCCTCTCAGCCTCCTAAAGAGAGATTATTACTGGCCCCAAGAGCTCGGGCCAGTCAGGCTCATCAGCATGGCTTTATAAACCTGAGAGAAGGGCTGGGTCCAGAGTAGGACTCAAAAAAGACAAAAAAAAGGGTGGAGGACTGAGCTGAAGACAAGTCACTGTGTAATCCCATTTCAGCCT